>JASDQU010305482.1:45797-68016 GCA_032191745.1 Picea mariana | reverse complement strand
ATTTTATTTTTGCAAATCACAATTGACAACTGTCATCCTGATAAATAACAAATGTGACAAGCTTCATAAAGAGAATTCAGATATTATCCTGTCCCAAGAAGACACCAAAAACATATCGATTAGCCCAAGCTCCATGAGCAACTCAAGTTCCCAGTCATAAATTATTAGACAGAAAGCAAGTCCAAAAAATAATCGTAACTTATGCAGCATTCCAAAACAACTTTTATTTTYAATTTGCAACCATTACATATGATAAATCAAAAAATGTAATGAGCATTCAAAAACATATTTTATTTTTTGCAAATCACAATTGACAACTGTCATCCTGATAAATAACAAATGTGACAAGCTTCATAAAGAGAATTCAGATATTATCCTGTGCCAAGAAGACACCAAAAACATATCGATTAGCCCAAGCTCCATGAGCAACTCAAGTTCCCAGTCATAAATTATTAGACAGAAAGCAAGTCCAAAAAATAATCGTAACTTATGCAGCATTCCAAAACAACTTTTATTTTTAATTTGCAACCATTACATATGATAAATCAAAAAATGTAATGAGCATTCAAAAACATATTTTATTTTTGCAAATCACAATTGACAACTGTCATCCTGATAAATAACAAATGTGACAAGCTTCATAAAGAGAATTCAGATATTATCCTGTGCCAAGAAGACACCAAAAACATATCGATTAGCCCAAGCTCCATGAGCAACTCAAGTTCCCAGTCATAAATTATTAGACAGAAAGCAAGTCCAAAAAATAATCAATTCGGTACATTTTCAGAACGATCACGGAGATGTTTCCTCTTTCAACTGGGCATGCCCTTCAGCTGGAAGCAGCTCAGAGACAACTTCTATTCCTTCCAAGTCATCATCACTGTTGTAGACAAAGCGAGTGTGTTTCCCAGCAAATGGAGGAATTTCTTCCAAGTGAACACTGCTTAATTCTTGACAAAGCTCTTCACATTCTTCATCATCTTCATCAACCTCTTTTTCAGAAAATTCATCATCTTGGGCATCCCCTTCATTCTCTCCCAGAGCATAGTCATCAGCTTGCTCTAGACGAGGTGAGCTTATGTTCACCTGCATGGAACATTCTGAAACATCATCATCTTCCAAATTTCTCAATTTCTGGCCATCTTCAGATGAGACGACTGAACTTGGTGATGCAATTGAAGCTTCAGCATCAGTCTCCTCTGTGGAATCAAACATTAATGTACGAGGAATGGCCTTTTCAGGCAATGTAGCATTCAACTCCACTGCATCAATTACCTGCAAAGACATCAAACAGAATTGGTTTTGTTGGCAAAGGTATAATGCAAGAATTATTTTCCAAGGTAACTGCCCAAACTTCAAAGAAAATGACAGATGTCCCAGACAGTAAAAAATTATACGTACCTCTGGGCAAGGAGTTCTTTCCTCAGAATAGTTAACTGAGGATTCCTTTCTGGACTCAATGGTTTGATCAGATTCATTTGAGAGCAAGCCATAATTGCCAGTTGCAATGGGATTGGATAAACCAGCAGAGTCAGGTGTATTTAAAGGTGTGGGGGCCAGAAGTCTGCTTGGAGAGGGTATATAACCATTCAGATGGCATAGGTTTCTAAGTTTTGAAGCAGGTTTAAGGGTATCTGCTTCAACCATTTGCAGGAGGGACCTCACTTGGTGGCGGAGCAATGACTCACCTGTCCCAGGTGTCTGTAGAGAATCAGGAAAGTGGCGACGTAAGATAATAGGTGTAGGCGTTTCTGGCTCATCATCCTTATCAAGAGCAAGGCCAGCAATAGGGGAATCATTTGTGAGGTCCAGAAGGGGTCGACGTCTGCTGCCACTTACCCTTGTGGCACTTCCTTTTCCTGAACAAACAAGAAAAAATTGTTGTGAAGAATCGAAGTTCTCTCTGAAAATACCTTCACCCAAAGTCAACCATCAAATCTATGGATATTTCCCAAAGGAACCTGTATGATAAGCTTGGAAAGAAACTGTGTAGAATTGTGACATTACCTGGCTTTATGGCACTGTTAACTGAGCCAAATGCTGAAGCTCTTGACAGCTGTCTTTCAGAAGGAGTCTCCATTGCTTGGATTTCTTGGTCAATAAAAACTGCATACCAAAAAGACAAGACTTCAGAAATATCCATAAATTTTCTGAACAATAAAGCTCAATGAGAATCCAAAAAGTACTATGATGCAAAACAATGGACAGAAAACCCAGCAGATAAAAGAGAAAATCCAACACTGCAAAATCAATCAGAAGATCCTTCAGTGACAAAACTTGTTCTAGATAAGAGACTCACCAAACAATCCAATATAGTTCAGAGTAACTTAAAACAATTAGAACCTTGCTCAAAGAAAAAGAAAGAAAATGTCGAGTTACCTGAGTCCCAAGTCTCACTAACTCAAAATCAAAAGCAAGAAATCAGCAACCAAACCTGCAGTTTACTATGGGGAATGTAGACAAAACATGCATGATTATATCAAACCCATGAAGAAAAACCATGCATGATAGAGTAAAAACAATGCAGTAAAGCAGATACTCAGTAAAACCATCCACCATAAGTTTTACAAGCCTATGATAAGCTGGCTATCTTCTGGATGGAAAATCAAATTCCTAAATACTATGAGAAACTTCAGAAATTCAATGCTAACAGACTCGACAAACCACTCCCTAGAGAGGAGATCTAAACCTCAAATCACTAAAAGACCACAAAAATATGGGCATAGATCAGCCAGGGCAATGATCATTAAGGAACGTTTGAGATAACAAAGATGACAAGCTGACTGCCCTCTGGATGAAAAATCAAATTCCTAAATACAACGAGAAACTTCAGAAATTCAATGCTAACAGGTTCTCCTTCCGAAATTCTCAAACCAAGTTTCCAAAACCTTCTCTGCAATTTTGCTAACTTACATGGCTACCCAAATCAAAAGAAGACAATGGCCGGTTTGGTTAACTTATATAGCTCCCATAAAAATATGGGCATAGATCAGCCAAGGCAATTATTATGAAGGCAAGTTTGAGAGACTGGATTAACTTGTCTCAGAAATTGGTGGAGATGTTTACTTCAAAGTTAAGACCCATTGAATGATCCAAAAAGATACCTACTATACAAAGATGACATGCTGACTGCCTTCTGGATGAAAAATCAACTACCTAAATACAAGGAGAAACTTCAGACATTCAGTGCCAACAGATTCTCCTTCCAAAATTCCAAAACCACATTTCTAAAACCTTCTCTGGAATCTGGGACTGTGCTCCGGTAGGAGGCTTAGACTACCAAAACAGGTTATGAATTGATATTCTGCTGAAACGACATCTTAAGACTCTTGAAAAACAAAATACAGTTGCAAAGCATAAAGGGCTACTGGCAGTAAAGTGCATTTCATTGAATCGCTCTCCCTGGAGAGGAGATCTAAACCCTAAATCAAAAAAAAAACATAAAACATATCCGGTTTGGCTAACTTGCACGGCTCCCACAAAAATATGGGCATAGATCAGCTCATTAAGGAAAGTAATGAACTTGTCGCAGAAATTGGTGGAGATGTTCACTTAGAAGTATTAGAAATATCTAATTCTCTGGAGCTTCAAAATTCAAATCCCAGCAGGCATGCCCTGCCCATAAAGGACTGAGTTAAATTAGAGGAGGGACCACATCTACGCGTCCGGTTGTTCCTATTGTGCACAAAACGGAGTTTCATTGTTCCTCCATCCAAACAAAGGGCTTTTACTAGCAAACCAAAGAAATATAAAATAAGATCCTCAGCCCTAATGTCCCAGCAAATCCTGCAAAAACAGCTAATACAACTGAACGGTAGAAGCTCTTTAAAACCCTAACAGATCGTGCGAAAACTTCCCAATCCTAATTCATAAAATTCTTAAAATATCTTCACATGCTCTGCAAAAGCTTTTAAACCCTAACGCTACTTAAACAGAGAAAATCCTGCAAAACCCGTTTCCAGGGCACAACACTGCATTTTTTCATAAACCTTCCCTTCAAATTTAATGGTATAAGTTCTTTAAAAACCCTAGCAGATCATTCAAAATATTCGAAACCCTCATGCTACAGATGCTTACAGACCCTAGAAACCCTTGCAAAGAAATCGCAAAACAGAATAACCAAAACTGATAGACGTGCACTGGCAAAAACAGAAGTAAGGACATTCAAACCCTAAATCTGCCAACCAAATCAATATAATGGAATAAACCCTTGCATAAAATTGCGAAACAGAATACCCAAAACTAAAAGCCGAAAGCACCCACAGTTAAAAGTTGTACTAAAATAGCCAACCGGGTTAACAGAATAGATTAAAACCCTCCATGAACACATAAGTTTAAAGCAAGTTAACATTAAACTACAAGCCAGAGTAGAATCCAAGATCCGGACCTTAAAAAATCGCTAAGAAGCTCTGCAAACGAATATTATCTGCTCTGGAGATGACCCGAAGAAGCCCCGGTGATGAGAACAAACTGATTGATGCCAATAAAACTTCGGTTTTGAACAGGCTTGAAATCCTGACGCTCTTTCATCCGTTTATATTCAAATTCAAATCTCCAAGTAACCGTTGGAATTTGCTTTAAAAATATAAAATAAAATAAAAATTAATAACAACTTTCTAAAACCTTGTGCCAGTGCCAAGGAGGCTCTCTTAGCCGTTGTTTTTCTGCCATGTTAGTGTACTTAAAGATTTTAATTTAGTCAAATGTATAGGTGGGGTGTGGGGGTTCGTCTTTATTTCGGACTTCACAGAGGTAATTTGATGGGTTTTTACTATTTATTTTTTGGTCGAGGGAGATGATAAGGAGGTGATTTGAGTAGCAAAAGGAGAAGAATGTTTGAGAATTTTAATTTTTGGGGGTTTATTATTATTGGAATTTGGTAAAAAAAAATTAATAGAAAATTGCAATTTTAGATTTGATGAAATTATTATTTTTAATGTAGAAATGATTTGAGTGCTATAGAATATTTTTAGTCCAATTGGATTATGCATATTAATATCTCATATATGTGGGATTCCATTAAATCTAAAATGGATATTTTTACATAATGTTAGACCACCAAAACCATTGGTTTTAAAAAAGAACCAATTCATAAAATGTTTAGATTATGGTGTTGTCAAAGTTATTATGTTTATTATGAATAAATAGTAGATCATCAATCAAAAATTTGTAAATGGTTAGTATAAATCAAAATAGTTAATAAGCATCGAGATATGTTTAAACCTTGTCATTTCCCAATTTAAATATATGCAGAGCTCATGAATGAATCTCTTCTAAAATGTCACGAGAATCCTACAATGTGTCTACATGTTTACTTTGGCTCTTAAAGGTGTGCTCAGAAGTGTAGAGATGTTTACTTTGGCTCTTAAAGGTGTGCTTAGAAGTGTAGAGATGTTAAGTGGACCTCACAAATGTCTGATGCAATGTGCTTTGATTATTAGACAAAGAATCAAGATGTAGGCTCACATGCAAGTTGGAACCATCACCCATTCATGGTTCCAACCTACATTGTTCATGGTTCCACCCATTTTTGAGAAATGATCATTAGGAAACTACGTGGTGGACAATATTTACCTATCATAACCACACATAATCAACGTGTATGTTCGAGTTTAAGTGTCGATGTTGTGTTGGGTTTGACAACCAATGTCAAGTCACACAATTATAGGTCCTAGTCAAATAAAGGGCTCATGAGACCAATCAAGGGGATTGTGGGGTTAATCAAAGGGGTTGATCCAAATGGATACTAGTGGCCATCCACCTATTCCTCCAACTCATAATGGTTCCACATCTTGGTAGTTCTAGCATAGTTTTTTAGGTCTCAAACTTCTAGTGCATTTTTCAAGAATTTCCCTTATATTTTTGTCAATCGATGGAGGCCAAGCAATCTTTGATTGCATGGCTTGCCAGACACATAAAGCATGGATTGAACTTTGTAATAGTCCAAAAAGCGACCTAAACGAAGTTTGTATGCAAAATTTGTAGCCCTGGGAAGTTGACATATTAACTAGCCTCCTCGAGGCCCACATTACTTTTGCCACATCATTTTATAGGGTTAGGGTTTTGGATATTTAGGGTTTTTTCATCTTAGGGGATCAAAATTTATGTTAAAAGTGTAATGTCTTCTTATGACTAAGCATAACAGACACATATCTCTTTAGAGATAAGCTACCCCCATTCTAACTAGTTTGTGTTGCTTTGCAATTTCTAGTGTTTTGTTATTTTATTCATTAATAGAATTCGACTTCCATTATATTACTATGATCTTTGCCATATCTCTTTGTCTTTCAATTCATATTTCTACCTTTATTTCACTCTCTAAGTAATCTAGATCAGGGGTGTGGGGAAATTGAGGGTGTGATCAAGGTCGTCACAAGCCAATAGAGAGGGCCTTGGTTCAATCAAGGGGCAACCTTCATTCCATTCAATAGGGGTTGGATCAATACACATTTTGTATATATATATGGCATATACTTAATACATATTTAAACATGTCCTCAAAAAATTTAAGTCTTGACATTGATTAGCAACGTAATGTTTTCAAAACATATGTATTAGGTTAGTAGTGGAGCTAGATGGATTCCAACAAGATGTTGATGGGTTGAATCGTAAAAAGTGCAATTGAGACAGTGGATTGCAAGGGGACAATTGAAGGCATGGTTAGGTAGGCTAGGTGGGACATTTTTACCTACTTTAACCAAGCTAAGTAGCTCATTCAAGGTGGATTTGGCACACCTCTGATAACTAAACATGAACATATATATTGGTTATGGTTACGCATGCATCACAAAGATAAAAATTATAAAGGAGAAAACCTATAAATAAAACAAGCACTTTCAAAATATTAACAATAATAATAATAGGATGATGAAAGATATTATTATGCCAATCTTGTTATCGCACAAGTTGTAGGTTGGGCAAAGCCCGACCCAAACCACAATATGGCGACAACTAAGAGAACACCTACCCATTGTCACCTTAGATAGGTATTCACGTCACTTTAGAGATGAAGTGATCACCTCAAGGGGGGGATCTCGGTGACCCTAGGGAAAATGAGATGGAATATGAAGAGATGATGAAGAGTCCCCCTATAGGTCAATGATAGAAGGTAAAAAGGGCTTGAAAAGAGTCTTGTAGATGGTGTAAGATGTACCACAGTATAGAAGACATGCCAAGAAGTGATTGTACCTGCCCAAGACAAAAGGAAAACAAAGATACAAGCCCAATAATGTGTTGGACAAGCAAGTTGAGCTTGATGTCCCTAATTGCAACAATAAACAATGATATATAACATCGACAAAGGATAATAAGAGATGCAAATAAAGTTGTTAAAAATCTAATTAAGGATGCAAGAGACAAGCTAGCAATGACTAGTTTAACTCAAGTATTGATGCAGGAAACTTTAGCAACAAGATAAGGTTGTCATAAACAAGTACTGCAGAGATAATTATCATCATTATGGTTGTAGCACACATGTTTTTACATAAAGGAAATCAACCACCAAAGCTTGCCAAAAATCCACCTAAAAGGTGCGCTGAGATTGATAGATTATAGGGGCAATCTTGTAGCAATTTCTAACAGTTGGTTTGTGAGTTATTAAGAGATTTGTTGTAGGATTTATGCACCCCTAATGGCTGTAAATTAAATGTTATAATAGAAAGAAGCACTTATCAATATGAGACGCCTTAGTGGCTCAACCAAGCATATAGAGCATAGAATTGATTATAATTTAGACAATCTCAAAATCCTGAGTTTTCACGTTAACCAATGCAAGATTTTATTTCTCCAATGCAATTAGATTTAGTGTCTTTGGCTATTGGGTTATGGAATCAAAAATAAAAAAGATCTAACAATGCTCTCACCTTGGGGGTGTAATCCCTTTTACTACCCAAGGTAAGCAAGGCCAACTAAGGAAATATTAGGAGGGTATAAACATGTTTACTTCTCCTAGTAAAACCTTATGCAACAAATTATTGTAGGAAAAAATTGAAGGATGTGGTGGGGTTGTAAACCCTTATACTCCCCAAGAAGTCTAGCAAATCACATATCTAACCAAGCAATGAAGCAACAATAAGATAGATTCCTTACCTAGTCCAAGCAACAACATGATAAACCTCATTTTACCAAGATTAATCCACCACAAATGCAAGAGAATAGCTCCAAGAGAGGTAGCGCATTACTTCTTCCACCAATAGCATAAAGAAACCATAAAAAGAGCACAAGAGAGAGAGAGAGAGAGATTTCCCAAAGAGGGCACAAATTTCAGCTAGGAGTCTTCTCGCAATGGGAGAGTTATGATGAAAAATGAAATAGAGATGATCTCTATTTATACAAATCCTCTAATCATATTTTGTCCACAAAACTTAGGGTAAAACACAAGAAAAAGGGTCAACAACCCTTATCTTGCCCCTTTACAAAAATATTATTATTTAATTCATACTTTGCACATAAGAAAAACCCTAAAAACATGATGTCACCCCCTTCTTGGGCGACGTTTGGCACTTTTGGTCAAGTAGTTGAGTCAGAGAAGGGAACACCTGGCCTCCAAAATCCAAGGGTCTTCAATCAATGCCTTTCTTCAATGATCCAAGGGTTCTTTCCTCCAAAACATGCCAAGTGTCCTCAATCACCACCAAACTCTAGCCCTAATGTGACGTCAAGCCCTCAAAGGTGACATTTTGGCCTCCTTAGGCAAGTCGTTTGGGTGGTAAGGGCTAGGTGAGGTCCTCCATGATGTCCTCTAGGCCTCCAAAGGTAGCTCTTCATCATCCGGCATGTGGACCCTTAGCATCCAACTTGTGGAATTAAAGCCCCATGGAAGCCCAAGCTAGGCTTGTTCTTCCAAAATTGTCCACTGGCTAGGTCCTGCAAAGAAAAATGGATACGCCCTCCAAGGATCTCAAGTAAAATGCATCATGATGAGTAAATCAAATCAATAAAAGAGCCATCTAAGCATGTACATCCAAACCACCTCATCAAAATAAACCAATGATCGAAGACCCTATGCAATTTACCAAGCTTAGGTATGGGAGAGTTGACAAAACAACCTATTGGGTGAATCGTACCTCAAGTTTAGGGGTGTTTCCCGAGGGGACCTCCTTCTAAGTCATTTGGATTAGGTGTCACAGATGGGGGAAGAATTTTGGGCATAGGGTTCATGACATTCAAGGGGTTGTAGTGTCACTTATGGGTGCCTTTGTAGAGGGTGTGTTGTACCTTCATTTTCAATGCAGCCTTTTTCCAAGCTCATTTATTTCCTTTTTATTCTTTTAGAATGTTTCCAGGTTGAAGCCAAGGTGGGGCATCTACCTAAGCATGAAAATTTGTGCCCACCTTGACTTTACCCTGGTCACATCTTGCTTCCCCAGGTTGAAAACATGTGTGGGGCTTCTATCTAAGCAATAAAAACATTGCCCACACATGGTCCACCCTGGTTGGAATTTTGTTATTAATTATTCTTGTACGGGTCCCATCAATTTCTTATGAGAGACATTTCATTTTCATTGGGATACCTAGGCGAGCATCTAGAAGGTTAATGATTGAATTTTATCTTTTTCTAGCTACAAGCCTCTAGGCCTTCAGCCCCTTCTTCCCATGAAATGAGGGACAACCCCTTCTTGGGTCAGTACACCTAAAAATACCAAAAGGTAAGGAGGTGAGGGGATGGAGTGTGGAAAGTGACAAGTATGGTTGGGAATGGCACAATGACTCATCAAGAGGACCTCCTAGTAGCAAACATATCCCTAAGCGTGACCCACTTACTAGGGCGCAATGTCAACCACCAAAGTGAAACATGGAAAAGAGCATAACGTCCAAGCAAACGCCACATAAACAAAAGCAGCAATAGATGCAACAAACTCAAATGCCTCAAAAATTGAAATGACACTCAACATAATACATGGATTGTACCTCATGGAGCAAGAATCAATGTCTTTCGGAGGCCAGCTGATGTGGTTTCCGTCGTGATGAACTTGGAGCTGTGGTGGTGAGATGGGTCTTTGTTTGTGCAAGTGGACATTCATGGTCAAGTTGTCTCTCGGTACTCCATGTCTGCAACCTGAGGGCCTCAAGACATCATCTCCTTAGTTATCCCTAGAGGTTGGGGATAAAAAACCTAACGACTTATATTACAAAGTCAACTTCTAAATTGAAAAAGCTTTTAAAATACATAATACCTGATATAGCACAACATTTATCCAAGGTAATCACTCTAGTGAGATCCACCACTTTTGGAAGGGACGTGTAACATTGAAAAGGGAGAACATTTCCATCAAGGTCAAAGGAATGTCATGTTATGAGGAAACAATTTATCTCAAGGAAGAGGGTTAGGCAACCTTTAAATAAAACTTAACAGTGTCCTTCCTCTTTAGTGCATGTCATTCCTTTGCACAATGTGTGTCCATATTATGATAATAACACCACACCTTGGGCTCAAAACCAAAATTTGGAGGTGAGGTTTATTATGGGAATTAGAAGGGTCATGTTGGGATGATCTCTTGGCACCCTTATTCTAAATAACATGACACTTAGTAATTGTGTGAGTGTTGATTTTGTGGTACACACCACTTTGTGCACTTGGGAGAAGTGGGTATATCATTAGTGTCAATATTTTCATGATAATTTATTGAAGGGGAAACCCTTGAGGCAAGGCCAAGCATTAGGGAAGGTGAAGACCCGTGTAAGGAAACAAATAAGGCACAAAAATAGGCTTATTATTACTTAACTAAGAAACAAGATGTTGAATCATAATTTGGGGGAGGTTATTACTTCC
This sequence comes from Picea mariana, assembly GCA_032191745.1. Classification (NCBI taxonomy): domain Eukaryota; kingdom Viridiplantae; phylum Streptophyta; class Pinopsida; order Pinales; family Pinaceae; genus Picea; species Picea mariana. The sequence continues at coordinate 57,245 of JASDQU010305482.1, read as the reverse complement.
CCCTAAGAGGGTCATGAGGTTCCTAAGTTCATGTCTTAGGCCCTGAAAATGAGTCTCAAAAAGGGACATGAGATGGTCACATGTCCACCATGTGGGGTCAAGTTGCATGTGTACTTGAATAAAAGGTGTTAGAGGTTGCATGTGTACTTGAACGAGAGGAGTCAAAAGATGCATGTACACTTGGCTTGAAAGAGAGAACACAAATTTTTAATACATTTGGATCATACTTATTGTATGAGTCAAGTTAAAGGGAGTCATTAGAAGACACCTTTGGTGCACTTGTATTGTGTCAAAAGGGGGCGATACTCCTATGTTTCAATGAAACAAAGGTTGTAGTTAAAAAGTTGGAGGAAACCCTTAGCTAGAAAGTTTAATAGGGAAACCCATTGCATGAGAATTCAAATAAATGTTTTGAGATGTGGAAATCATGTTCATACGAGTCAAGGTTGTAACATTTGAGCCTTCCTTTGGGAAGACTTGATTGGCATCAAGGTGAAAGGCCATATTATTGGAGGACATAGGGAAAGCACATTCCATAACATGGAAAAATAAGCATTATCCATGAACACAAAAGGGACGAGAGAACAAAAATAAGAGAAAGGCCCACACTTGAGAAAATGATAGGAGAGATGAGAACCCCAAATGGAGTGAGGAAAATGTGATCCAACAGTTAGCTTGAAGCATTACACCACCACCCAAATGGTCCTACTACCACCCCAAGGGAGGAGGAATGGAGTGGACACATCACCTTATTCTTGAATGACACTAAGATCCTGGAAGGGAGAGATAGGGAAACAACTAAGTTACTTATTAAAATTTGATTTAGTGTTCTCCTTAGGCTAGTTTAATGTCATGGGTACTTCTCTTAAGTCTGAAGGGCTTCGATAGCAAGAAGACCAAATTTGCAAGAAAGAAAATCTAATTAGTAAAGAAAGAAATAAAATAAAATAAACAAAAATAAGGGGGAATATATGGAATGCATGAACTTGTATACTTATACCAATTGTTTATTAATAACAAGATTATACAAATTGTTTATTAATAACAAGATTTGAGCCTCTTCCCTTATGATTTACCTCGTAAGAATGTCTCTAAAACAATGCAAGATATGTACAAAATGCACTAGATCTATTGAAAATATGATGTACCTTGAAAGAATGTCTCTAAAACAATGCAAGATATGTACAAAATGCACTAGATCTATTGAATAAATAATGAAACAATATTACTAATAGATAGATCAAGTTTACACTATATAATAGAGGAGCTTTGCAAAAACCCTAACAATGGCAGCATGATAGAGTAGGGTTCATGCATCTCGATTGTGATTTGTGCCTCCATGCATGGGGTCGATCCCTAGGTGAAATGGAACGATATGATCAGGCGTGGAATTTCAAATTTCCCCCGTCCATCAAGTGAAAATTTGATGACGGTTATTTTATTTTCATGCCTGTCACTTTAAGTTTTAGGAAAAACCATAAATGTCAAATTATTTTGTATGTTATATGAAAATTTAATTGTAATATTTTTTTCCTATTTTTTGTATTTTAAGTATAAAATTTTCTTTAATAAAATAATAATAATAATAATAATAATAACTTAAGAATAGCATTGATAATTTAGATTGTAACTTAATTTATATTATCAAAACAATATTGTGGAATATTACATAATACATAGCTCTAAAATCTAGTTTTAAAGAGTTATCAATTAGCTGAGATTTTACAAATTAAACATTTCAAATACAAGTTGCAACCCCTACATCCTTGGGAAAAATTCAAAATTGAAGATATGGCTAACTATGACATGTGAAGCTCAAACATCATGGAACAACAAGAAACCTTTCACATCCTAACAATAATTATATTTCTTTCTTTAAAAATTTAAACGATAGAACTTTAAACCATAAAACCAATAATCCTAGTTTTATTAGCTAAACTGTTTTTATATTTACTTATTGAAATCATAAAAATGCCTACTATTTAAAGAAGATAAAAATACAAATATAAAAAACAAATTAATGGTCATTTTTTTTATTATTAAAAAACAAATTATATTTTCCATGTATATGATTGGATGTTTTAGAATGTGATTCTGAATGATGAAATTATGCAACAATAAAAAACTTAAACACCCTATTGTGCAGGTCTAGAATTTGAACATTATTCTTTGGTCTACTAGTCTCTCTTGAATCTAAACAGAGGAATATCAAGGGTAGATATTTATTTACAATCTCAAGCTTACTAGTATATGTAATTAAGCATATGCATATCAATGACAAAGATTTATTTACAATCTCAAGTCTATGATCAAATATGCCTACAGTACTTGTAGTACAAGATTATAATTATAACTTATTCTCATATGCCATTGAAATATGTATACGAGGATTATAAAATTTAATTTAGGAATGTTGAAATTCCTATAAATTATTCCATTTTAAAAATATAAAGATGTTGCAAAACTCAAATCACACACGTTTTTACAATTCAAATTAATTGCAGAAGTAAAATATGTTGTCTCCGTTTAACTTTAATCCACAACAACAACAACAATCACTCTACTCTACTATAATAGAATAAATCAGTGTGTTTAGGCTCGTACCCTAGATTAAACCAATCCAAGAAAAGTCGTGAATTAAAGGGGATTTCCGAAATAGAAATATGATTTATGTCTCATTTAAACTTTAACAAGAATATAATGTCCACGTGCCTTAGATTGAACTAATTCAAGAAAAGCAGTGGATTAAAGGGGATTTCTGGAATAGAAATATGATTTATGTCTCTTTCTAAATTTAACAATAATATTATCCTCAACAACACTCACTATACTATACTATAAAATAAATGACTATGTGATGCCCTACATAGAACCAATCCAAGAAAAACCATGAATTAAAGGGTATTTCCGAAATATTGAGTGTAGTTTCTTTCCCTTTAATCGTCACTAAGTTAGTAACTACTCATTAATGACACAAGGATTAACCATTAAAAGATTACTCATGAATGATACATGGACTAACCATTAAAAGAGGAAAAACCATGACCAATCACAAATAATCACGGCAAACAAAAAACATTGATTTTAAATATAGAGTAGGAATGTACCTCTAATTGTAGTTGTTGTGAATGGGTGGAGGAATTAGAAGACCCAAGTTTGGAAGCTATTGTTTCTATCTACTTAATCCTTGGATTTGGTGGTAGCCCTTGGAATGTGGGCACCTTCATTGTTCATTTACTCTCTCAACTAATCCTGTCGAGGTGCCATCAACCTAACCATGCAAGAAAATCGTTCACCATACCACCCTAAGAGCACAATCTTTAATATAACTATATTATACAAATATTAAAAAATTTTAAAAATATATATTCAATGACAAATAACAACCTCGTAATAATAATAAAACATTAATAATAATATATATTGAGATATATATTATACAATTTAAATATTTTAAATTTAAATTTAACCAATAAATATTTATAAGGTGTTTCTATGTATTTACACGTCAAATTGAAGTGTTTGGAATTTTAATATACTTCGTTATTGATATGTGGATTTTTTATCTACGTGTCAGGTTGAAATAAAAAATACTACAGAAGATGACTCTCACGCACTGGGTAGGGTCTCAAAGCCAGTCTTTTTCTCTACCCTCTGGACACCTCATATCGTTGGGTACCACGAAGCCCCTTCGATTCCCAAGGACATTAATCAGCTCAACGATTCCGAAGGGGACTCATGCGACGTCTCTAAGGTCGTTCCCCGCCTCTCTTCCATACAATCTTTGCCTCTCAATTCGCATACTGGATTAAATTGTTGAATTTTGTTCGGACGAGGGGTTTCATGCCATTGGCGATTTTTTGGAAAATTTTATCACTGTAGACAAGCATCATATTTCCTCCAATCACCATGCAATGTCATTCAATGGTGATACTTCTCCAAAGGCGGGCTTGTCTAGGGAGCTAGAAAATCTAACAGGAGATCTTGAGCTAACGGAGTCCCAGCAATTTGCATTGGCTTCTTTATGGGAAGTGTCTCTTCCACTGCTCCAAGGTACTAGTAAGTCTTGCTCTCGAAATCTTCAAAACAATGTTCCTTGTTCTTCAATTCCAGAGCATGAGGTTACAGATGGATTGGGGAAAAGGTTTGAGACTCATACTAAACCTATTGCTCCTTCACATTCCTTCAACGAATTCCCCCCTCGGCTTTCCTCCTTGTTCTATTCATCCAGCTCCATTTATCCCTTGTCACAAGCCTGGACCTTCCTGCTTGGAGACAACCTATGTTTCATTGGGGAGAGATCCCTACTTTGTGTGGTCTAGGGGTCCGGGCATGGGGTTTTTGGGTGGTCTTGGACTTGATTGGATGAAAGAATTGGTCCGTCCAAAATTTGGTCGCAAATCAGCATTTAAGCATGCACAGGAAAGAGCGAATCAGAAAGTCTGTCAAGGCAAACAAAAATTAATCACTGGGGTTTTTAGAGAAGGTATGGCCCCATATAAGGTTACCCAATGATAATTTTATCTGTTAACAATTATGGCTTAGGAGGGAAAGCCAAAAAGTTGTCCCTTCGTAGTCTATGCGACAATTCAAAGCCAGATACAATTATTTTGCAAGAAACCATGGGTATTTTTGAATCCTTTCAATTTGAGCTTAATCGTCTCTTTCTTGGCTAGAATTTCATAGGGACAGACTCAGCGGGTTTGTCTGGTGGTCTTATTACAGGTTTTCCCCCTAAGATATGATTGTTAAATTCCTACTCTATCGAGGTCGGTCTTATTGCAGATATCGTCACTCATGAGCTAAATAGACAACTAAAAATTATCAATGTTTATGGACCCTATGCCGATAGGGAAGCCTATTGGAACAAAATCCTAGGTTTTTATATAATCCAGGATGAAAATCTAGTTATAGGTGGGGATCTTAACTTCATTGTTAATAAGTATGAGATCTGGGGCACTCAGGGAAGAGAGGACAAACTCTCCCACTTTTTCTCAGAGAAGCTCGAAATCTGCAATCTAGTTGATGTGAAACATGTGTCCTTAAAACCTACTTGGTTTAACAATCACAAAGGGGTTGATGGCATTCACAAACGGCTTGATTGTTTTGTAGTCAAAGAAGGGTTACTTCTCACCATCAATGGGTATCGTTCTTGGGTAGGTCTGATTCATTGCTCAAATCATTGGCCTATCTTTTTGGAACTTAGTAAGTAAGATTCCAAATCGAGCGCACCCTTCAAATACAACTCCAACTGGTCAAGTATTGATGAGTTTAAGCAGCTTGTCCACTCCACGTGGCTTCCTTGCTCTATACAAAGGGGATCATCCTTCAGTGATCAGCTTCATGAAAACCTACAGATTTTGAAAAAGGCATCTTTGTCTTGGGCCAAAGCTCGAAGACTAGCTCTTGGGAAGGATCTCTTTTCTATTGAACAAAACTTGGAGGCTTTGTATGCACAGGAAATCGAATCACAACCTATTGATGCAGAGTTAAGGGATAAATGCAAACTATTGGAAGACAAGTGGCATGCCATTTGTATAGAAAAGGAACAAATGTGGTGACTCAAGAGTCGTGCACTCTAGTTAGCAGTTGGAGATCATAACACAAAATACTTCCATGGATTTGCAAACCATATAAAAACCGGAACACCTTATGGGAATTAGAAAATCAGCAAGGCATCAAGAAAAGGGGATTTACAGAACTTGTTGAATTGGGGGTCTCACACTTTAAAAAACTTTTTGCAGAGAATGAGCATGAATCTATTGGGGACATGCTTCGTATTTTAATACTCTTTCCCAAAATGCTCAAGCAAGAGAATAATAGAGAGTTCTTTAGGGAAATAACATTGGAAGAGATAAGTGGGGTTATAGATACCTTCAAAAAATATAAAAGTCATGGCCCTGATGGCTGGACTATAGATTTCTTTCAGGATTTCTTTGAGCTAGTTGGAAAGGATCTTGTCCTTGTTTTAGAGGAGATTGGAAAGGAGGGAAAGATAAAACAAGCTCTTAATTCTACGTTCTTGGCCTTGATACCAAAATTCAATCTTCATGTCTCCTTTAAGGATCTCTGACCCATCGCCTTATGTAATATCCTCTATAAAATCCATTCCACACTCATATCCTTGTGTTTGAAGCCCTTTATTTCCAACTTTATCTCTCTTGAACATTTCAACTTCCTCAAGGGCCATTTAATCCACGAGCCCATTGGTGCAGCGCAGGAAGGGTTGCAAAACTAAAAAGAAATATTTATCGGTCTTCAAAATTGATTTGTCAAAAACATTTGATAGAGTGTCCTGGTTATTTCTCAGACTCCTGTTGTTACTGATAGACCTTGATCTTCAATTTGATCTTCAATCTGTCAAATGGATTTTGGTGGGAGTTATTTTTGCCTCTTTTTCTCTTTTAATTAATGGCTCAGGGACCACTTTTTCAAATCTAATAAGGGATAAAATAAGGTTGTCCCTTATCCCCTACCTCTTTATCTTAATGATGGAAGAAATAATCCAAGCACTGATAGAAGCTTGTTGAACCCACACTTTCCACGGCCTCTCTTTCGGCAATCAATCAGTGCTCTCACATTTACTCCTTTTTTTATGATGTTTTAATATTTTGTCGTTGTACTCTTGCAGACTACCAATCCTCAAAATATATTCTTAACAGTTTTAGCGCAGCATCATGGATGGATTTCAATGACAGAAAATATGCCATCTACCTTCCTTATGCCAGTGAAGATTTTAGTACCCTCTTTGCAAATATTTTCCCCTTCACACTTGGTGAGGGAATCATGTATCTGGGATATGCAATAAAACATAATAATTATGGCATTAAATATTGTTCCTGGTTAATGGAATCGGTGGAATGAAAACTAAATTTATGGTTCCTGATTAATAATTATGGCATTAAATATTGTTCCTGGTTAATGGAATCGGTGGAATGAAAACTAAATTTATGGTTCCTGGTTAATATACAAGCATTGGAACAAGCTCGAACAATTTGGCAAAGTTTTTATCACTCTTGGCGCTTCTTAAGTTGGAAACATTCAGAGGAGTACACAATTGTCATATATATGGAGATTCCAAGCTTTGTATTGGATGGATGAATTATGAGACGTAGCTCTATTGGTTGAATTTGATACAGTTGGGCCAGAAACTACACTCTGTTGTTAGTTCTTTTGAAGATCTTTAGTTCTCGCACATTTTCAGGGAATTAAATATAGAGGTCGATACTCTCTCAAAAGAGGCGTTACAGTTGTGTACAAATGTTCTTGTTTGGAAGGAATTTCTAAAAGGCACTCTCATAGCCTGAGCAGAGGACACTTTCTTTAAAAAAAAGTCTTATAATTGATTTATTTTTTAGTATGTTGCAGGGATATCTTTTTAGAATATTTACAGGAAAGTTCATGTTGCACTTTTTGGATGGATTGGTCATTTTACTGTCTTTTAGATTGCGCTTCTGCCTTATGGATGTACAGACTATTATTTTAATAGAAAGTACAATTTTTTTCAGGGAAAAAAAAAGATAGATAGAGTTTATCTTAAATTATGGGTTTCTCTCCTTACAATAAGAGTGTTGGTAATGCTCCATGGAGAGGTGTTAACATGCAAATATGGTATGCATGTAATAATCCATATTATATTTGTGATTCATTCACATGTGGTATGCTTAGTATGGAAATGATAAGAGGGTCTGAGAAATTTGGAAAAGCACTAGTTTTTGTTGGCTATGATGGCTTATGTACATTTCCTAGTGAAAGGTATGCAATCACATTGAAATAGGATATATACAAACACAACTTAAATGATTTAATCAAAATTGATCAAGAAGCACGTTATCTTTGGCACAATCCACTTTGATAGAAGATGGCATGCCCAAAGCATGGATTTTTCAAGATTATTCATGATAAGATTTTCTGGGAATTGAGTCCAAAATTACCACCCAAATTAAGTTCAATTTAGCTCAAAATTTTATTTCTTTATTTTTTCACATTTTGTCATTTCGAATGAAAGTTGAGTGACAATTAAGGACTATTTTCTCATTCTTTTATTTTCATTTGTCTTTACATAGACTATTAAGTTCAATTTAGAAACGAATCTAATGTTGAATAGTCATTACTGACTCATATATATCAACGAGAAAAAAAAGATCAAAACAACATCACTTTTAACATCAATTTTAGAAATGATTACAATGTCAATGTTAGATTTGCTTGTAACATAGAAGTAAGGGAAAAGTTTCACTTTTAACATCAATTTTAGAAATGATTATAGTGTCAATGTTAGATTTGCTTGTAACATAGAAGTAAGGAGATTTGCTTGTAACATAGAAGTAAGGGAAAAGTTAACTCCGATGTTATGTCCTTCATCATATCCAATTTGTAGACCACCTCAATTTTATTTTTCCATGGGGAGACATCACTTTTAACATCAATTTTAGAAATGATTAAAGTGTCAATGTTAGATTTGCTTGTAAGTAGACCACCTCAATTTTATTTTTCCATGGGGAGACATCACTTTTAACATCAATTTTAGAAATGATTAGAGTGTCAATGTTAGATTTGCTTGTAACATAGAAGTAAGGGAAAAGTTTCACTTTTAACATCAATTTTAGAAATGAATACAGTGTAATTGTTAGATTTGCTTGTAACATAGAAGTAAGGAGAATTGCTTGTTTATTTTTCCATGGAAAATGTCCCCAGGAAACCCTGGGAAGCCCTGCTTGTTTATTTTTCCATGGAAAATGTCCCCAGGGAAACCCTACAACCACTTGCTTACATTCCATGAATAACACATGAAGTAAATGTCACAAGAGTAGAACATGTATTCAGAATCCAAAAGGACTTTATTGAACTTGAACCCATGACCTAAGAGAATCTCAGTTGCAAGCATATTAAAGTCCAAATAAGTTTTGTTGTCATTTTTTGGACCTTAGTTGCAACTATATTAAAGTCCACTTATGTTTAACTATTGGTCATTAAGTAGGTCTCATTTAAGGTGGCAAGAGTGTCCAAAAATTAAAATTATGTCAAAAATAAATGAGAGATGAAGAATCATCTCCTTTCATACATTTTTATTTATTTGTAAATCATTTTAATTCTCTATATTTATCAAAAATTGATTTTAATTATTAGAATTTTTCAAAGTTTTAATTTATCATTATAAATTAACTAAACTAATCGTAAAAATGAAAATCTTGTACAAAAATAAACAATTTTTTAATTACATAAATTTCATCAAATTGAAAATAATATAAATATGAAAATACAAAATAATAATATAAAATTTATATATTAATTACATAGTAAATTAACTCATCATACAATCTCACATAAAGTTCACATAAAGTTCAATAAGTACACTAACCCATTATACAATCTCACATAAAGTTTAATAAATAAATCATAATAACATAATAAAAACAATAAATAAACTTGTAATTGCTATAATTTTTTAATCTTTCTAATCATGATCGTAACCCATTATACAATCTCACATAAAGTTTAATAAATAAATCATAAAAATATAATGAAGACAATAAATAAACGTGTAATTGCTATAATTTCATAATCTTTCTAATCATGATCCTATTTATATTAATAATCATAAACATGATCTAAGTACTATTACCTTCATATAGATAATAATTTTGAGTATCATACACAACAATTTCAAAGTATTAATTACCATGCCATTAAATTCAAAAGTTCACAATTATGATCAAGATATTGAATAATCTAAAATATCAATAAAATGTAATTGACATTAATTATTAATTATTATTTATACTTAAATCATATTTATAGTATAAAGCAAATTGAGTATTGGTCCAAGGAACTTCTCATCTTTGTTGGGCTTGAATAATTGAAAATTTGAGTTATATCCATCAATAATCATCAATTTTTTATACTTTTCCTATAAAGTAATAAAACCACTATCATTTAATTGTGCACAAAGAAACAAAAAAACATGTCACTTAACATAAAATATGATAATCATAAATATATAACATTGTTTAATAGTTTCAAGATATATAACATTGTTTAATAGTTTCAAGAATTAGTTTTTATATTATATAACACATAGTATGTGTTATATAATATAACAAATACTATGTGTTATATAATATAACACATAGTATGTGTGATATTATATAACAAATAGTATGTGTTATATTATATAACATATAAGTGATGTAAAAGGTGAAATAGCTAAGGAGATTATGAGGTCAAATCTACCTTAGTTTCTAGGGAATAGGTGTATATGTTTTTGGCTGATGGCATTTACTCTGAGCATCATTTATAAAATGTAAGGAAGTGTCTAGATTCATCAAAGAATTTTTTCATGGAAAAAATTATAAACACTATCTCACTTTGACACTTATTATCTTGGAGGATCCCAAGCCTTATGAGTTACCTAATTATGGGTGGAGACCCATGGTTCTTATTGATGTTGTTGTCCCAACAAGTGGTTGGAGTAAGGTCCTATATTACCATGACCGGCCACCTCCTATAGTTGGTTAGCCTATTGTAGAGTAGTTATTTGTATCAAGCATTGGTCATATATTTTATGGTCCTTATGATTATGACTAAAAATTCATGATGATGGACAGGGTATATTTTAAGGATTCAAATATTATACCAAATATAGTATTTTAGACAACTATTTTAGTTTTAAAGAATCTAACATACAGATATGTAAGAAAATATTCAATTAAAAAATACAATTTATTATTAAAACATGTAAATTATAATGAATATTACCACTCTAAACATATTTTTGTAAAAAGAAAAGAAGAGAAAATGGCCAATTGAAAAATATATATTTTGAAAGAAAAAAAAAACCCAAACTAGCCACTAAAAGAGTACCCTAATGAAAGGTGTTTTAGCTTAAGCCATACTAGTTTTTTTAGATTTTGGATTTTCAAGTGAAGGTAGTGTTGGTGTACACATGTTTTCTAGTTAGTAGATTTTAAAGGAAGCTTTAATTCAAAAATATATAAACATTGTGTATGTGTGTTAAGTATATGGAAAAACAATGAATTTACAATATGGTTTAAAAGTGAAATAACATACATTGGTGGCTTTTAAGGGCGAATAATGAGGAGTAGGCAATGGATTAAGGGATGAACCCAAATCATTTGAATTTGTTCTCCAATAGTCTACATTAAAGTCATTAGATAACGAAACAAGTTCAAATAATGATATTTATTATAGACATATAATCAATAACTTAATTGTTAGCATATATATGGTATGCCCTTTCATACATGTTTGAAAATCTAAAAAAATAAATGCACAATGTGATGTAAGAGTGAGAAATAATTCACTTCGTAGTTATTCAAGGAGAATTAATAGTCAGTGGTTAACAAAAACGTGAACCCAACACATTTGATGTTTTACATGCACCCTATAAATTAAATTCACAACATAATATAATGAGGTGAAACTATA
>JASDQU010305482.1:3647-24845 GCA_032191745.1 Picea mariana | reverse complement strand
GCTAGTAACCCCTTGTCCATGAATTGTTAAGAGGCATCCTAATGATCAATCCTAGGTTTATCACCAAGTGGATTTCATAGGATTGTGAAGGCACCTAAGACAATAGTGGTTACCCCTTTTGATTTCACCAACTTGGGCATGTCACTTTAACTATTCATTCATACCTTCACTTCCCTTAGTCAAATACATCATTATTGTTTGATACATATGGAAAGCTCTTTTTGAGCCATTATGAATTATTTGAATTAACGGAAGTGAAGGTATGAATTATTATGAATTATTTGTTCAAATTATTATGAATTTTTTTAGCCTTGTTAGAGTCTAAAGAGTGTGATGTACCCTTTTATCACCATGCAAACTTGTTAACAAAACCACTTTGAACACCACTGGAAATACACTTGGAAACCACATTATGCATCACTTGAGCACATATACATGTTTTCACACTCATTCACCTTTGGAAAAAAATTCATATAAAGCCACCTTTTTTACACTTAGTTGGTTGCACTTAGACCTAGAAATTTGAGACTGGCATCGCTACTATGAGCTCTTCCCTCCTTACGTGCTCACTTTGGATCTATGGTCTTCCACCACCACCTATGTCACAAAATAAGAGCACCACCACTTGGCTCACACAAACACTTCAATAACCTTTTTGGGATTGGGAGGATTTTGATGACCACCACCCCAATTGCATCCTCCCTCACCACTGTAATGTTCCCAACCCAATATGCTAGGAACATTGTGTTTTTCATTGATTTTTATGTGTTTTTTGATTGAGGTGTTTCGTCAAACACTTTGCATATTTATGTCTCCTGAGTTGTGCTAGGGTTTATAATTAGGGTTTAATGTGTGTTTGCAGCCAATAATCAAAGAAGATATAGCAATGGAATGTACTCAACGAGATGCAAGATCAACAACACAAGAAATAGTCGTAATTACCTCAGATCTGATTTATTAATAATAGATCTTTGACCTCGTACAAAATGGTGCAGATCTGGAATACATATAAGGGAATAGAATGTTGGGTTGATAAAGCCTCCAAGATACAAGATAGAAGAAGATCCAGGCTTCCAAAAACCTCTCCAAACTATAGACCAAAAACCCAGATGAACCAACTCACAACCCAGCCGAAATGTGATGATCTTCCTAGCACAATGCGCCCCTCACTTGTTGAAGCAAACCAAGAATTCGGCCTCTCTGAAAATGGCCACCAAATCCTTTGAGAAAGATGCCAAACTATAGATCGGGCCAAGTGAATCCCCCTAGCAAAGTCTGAGGCTAAATGAGGAAGAACTGACCCACCAAAAGGTTGATTCCTCAATCTACGGTGCACCCTCCTCCTCTCCAGCTCGTGCCAAGCTCCAATAAATAATATGACAGAGTAAAACCCTCCAAAATAGGCTAAATAAGGCGCCCTAGGCCATACAAAGAATACCCAGAAGCCCATTTTCCCAGATTCCTTCTCCTCTTTCCAGATCGAGCTGCTCTCCTCAAGGTGGTGTGACCTCCTGCTGAAAACCCCTTGTAATTGTGCCTTGTCTCTCTCTAAAGCTGTAGTTGTTGAAGAATCCACCTGTGGCTAAGATAGACTGATGTAGGATGGTAAGGGAGGAATCTTTCACCTCCATGACCAAGCTTGGATCAGGTTGGGTGAGATCTTTCACCATCGAGCTGATCTCTAGGGTTTGTTCAATCAAAACCCTCAAAACCCCCAAGTGCATGGGCTCACTAGCAAGAAGCCAGACATCAAAATGATAAACAACATAATGAGATAATAGAGGCCCCTATCTCTCTTTTATCCTCCCTATTCACCTTATCTCTCCAAGTGACTTTTACTTTATTTTATTATTAATTAATTAACCATTTTACCTCTAAAAAGTGATTTATCCCTCCTTATGGCTTCTCTGGCCACTGAGAGTCACTTCTCGTCATCCTATCTTGTAGTGTTATTCCTCCCAATTCCGATGAGATATTACACTAAGAGGTTCCTCCAAGTATTATTCCCAATATGACCTCCTTAGTAAATTTAATTAACATATAGCCCATAATAACTCAAAATTACGGAAATCGTCGGAATGCCACGGAACCAAAGCCAAGTTGTGCGGAATGGATCATGATGATGAAATAATACGAGCGATGCAAGTCGGGCTCAATAAAACCCCTCAATATCTCTTGTACTCGATATCACCCCTATCTGGCTACTATGGTCATCATAACACTCTGTAATATAATGATGTCCCAAAGTGGGGACATTATAGTCCTCCCTGCTAGAATATTGTTTGTCCTAAAGAAATAACTGAATCAATCCACATATAATATCGGGGTCCCATGTCCACCTAAGGGACACAAAGTAGGCTCCATACAAAGATGAACTATCACGCACTCTACCCCCTGGATCCCATATCAAAACGTGAACTCTAATACCCTGTGATCATAATCCTATAACATATCAACACCATGAGTCTCCCGCAAATGACACATGGCCTTAACCCAGAATGAGTTTATCCTCCAAGTCCATTCCAAGGCCAACACAGTCTCCACCAACTGAACATGTTGTTTCCATAGTGAGGTACTACAAGACCTCAATTAATCACCCTCAAGTGACATGCTCCCCTTAATACTGAAGCTCAATGGAAAGTCAAAGTGACTTTCCTCTGCAAGGATCCACTCTCCTCCATGTAAGTTTTAAACCTGGGAAGTAAATAAATGCATATAGATTCTTAAGAAAAACAGAAATTAATCAATGGCTCATTCACATAGTACACAAAGATTTATACTGGAAACCCTCAACCAGGAAAACCTTTCTTATATTCATTATATCGAATTTCACCATTCACCATACAATATATATACAATGTTTTTAGGTATTTTGTAGATACCAAAAACCTAATCCCTTAATCCAAGATTAATTTAGAGGGATCGTTAGACGCAGTTGTCGAACCTGACGCGCCCACACACACACATGAAAAGAATATAACATATACCCAACACTCCATCAGTAAATGAAATGCTCATCCCTGCAATCTCGAGGGCCCATGCTAGTCTCTGCCCAAGATCACCATGTTGACGTTGCACTACTATGATCATGATTATCTGCTCACAGTATACATATTGGATCCCCCACTCATGGGTCCTCATGCTGAAATATCTGTGAAAATTGGACTTGTTGTCAAGAAGTTGAACATGTAAAGGTATCTATGTGGAAACAACATCTGCCCAACTATCTCCATACTCGCTCGTGCGTATCAATAGTGAGAACCTATCTCGCCTCATAGGAAAAACCCCTGCAAGCCCTCTCAAAACCATCCAAGAGTGAAATATGTTGCTCTCTGATGCAACCTGGGCCATCATAAGGTGAAACAACCTACTAACCAAATGGACTCCTAGATTGCATGGCAAATTTGGAAGTTCCTCACTTCCAATTCCCTTTAATTTCTCATGTGTCATACTGATAACTGTTGGAATCCCTCCATGCTCATCCCCATGAGAATTTGAATCGATGTCGCTCTCTAAGATATATGTTGTCCCGTGGCCTAGGATGCTCACCATCACACCCAAGATCTCAATTGTTTGTCTCTGATGATCCACCCCTATCCTATTGTATCCAATAAAAGCACTTATGTCGAGTGGTCCCAACCGATCAACTCTCCATGTCCCCTGCCACTGTCTATCTTCCCATATGCTATTTTCAATGATGAAAGTGTTGGGAATAGCTAACAGAAACATTTGTAATTGATTTTAGGACTAGAAGTATCATATTCTTTGGTCAATCCCAAGGATTCAACCAAAAGCTCATCCTCTGGTACCCATGGTAAATACTTGCCTGTAGTCATCATTGAACCCCAATCATCAGGTACAACCAGGGGTAACTCCACAAAATGTTGGTCAATCACTCTCCAACCATCATCACCCCTATAGTTGTTGCTACTATGAAGGTGATCTCTTAGAACTATGTGTTGTTGCAAAGGAGAGGAATCTACATGCTCCACTAACTGTGTCTCCTCTCTGCGATCCAATACGTCCCTCTGAATCCCATTGTACATCTCTCTCATCATCATATGTCCAAGATGTATTGCCATATCCTCCTCTGTGTGGATATCAACCAATCCTGGAGCATAAATGAAAGTGTCCTCGTAATTGCCCCTCGCTCTGGAATCCTCCTGTGTATGTGTATGATCGATTGTCTCAGAACTACCCATGAACGGTGGCCCCTGTGACACCCGAACATTCTCCAGCAATGTAACTGAGGAACATATCTGACTCTCTGTCGAGATAGATATGGTGTATCTCTGACCATTCTCCTCAAGGAGCTCCTCTTGAAGGGTTGTCTGTGTCCATCGATGCCCTCAAACAATAATCTCCCACCAATGCATGTGTGTCATCAATGTGTCTAGTGGCTGACATGATCATGTCCTCACTGACTCTTAACTGTCCTGCAAGTATTGTGACTCCTTATCATAGTCCCGTTGAGGTGCTACCTCACGCCCCTCACTGCTAGTGTCAACCATGGAATCCCCAACAACACTCTCCACAAAAGATAAGGAACTAAACTACCCATTATCCATTGTGCTACTAGGTCCTCCTGTATGCCACTGCACACTATCACCAATTGCTACCCCCATCTGAATCACATTGTATCATGTATGGGAAGTTGTATCTTCTTGTGTGTTATCACTCCAGGAAACTCTCCTAGGCTGTATCTCAGAGATGCCTGGTAACTTAACATTTTTGTAATTATTTTCTCAATAATGGGTGTGGGTTTGGATCAAGATGAATATCTAAATCACTGGATTGTATCTTCAAGACAGTCTAGCTATATCCATGCAGTACAAGGCCTTCAAGAGCTATTATCAGATAGGTTTGTAGATTAAATCAATAAGAAAACCAATCAATTAACCAGAACATACATAACAATATATATGATGGGTCAACAAACTATAAAAGGATGCTTATGATTCTTGCTTAACAATCAAAGGTAAGATGATAGTTACCATGGGACCTTTAAACATAGAAAAAGAAATGATTTCAACTCATAGGCATAGAAAAAGATAAAGAGAGTTTGATAATAAAAATGAAAGAAGCTTACAGGCTTAATATATTAAAGAAAGTGTCTTTATCACAATAACAATGGATTACAGAACTCAAAATCGAACCCTTTGTTCATCAAATGTTCTGGGCTTTATAGCCTTTACAAATAGTTTCAAAATCCTAGAATACTGGATCGAATTTTGCCTAAAATAGAGAATCGATAACTGGCCCAAGAAAATAGGCAAAGATCCTATAAACTAGGTCAATTCATATCCTTGAATGATCTTTATGTCCTTCGGATTCTTTAACAGGTGTAGTGAGCCTTCTGAGGCTGCTGGATTGTATATGATATGAGAAGAGTCGAAAATGACACCTGCTGACAGTCAAACAACTTTATATCCCTGAAAATAACTAACTGATTTTGACCTTTCTGTCTTGTATAGCATCTCCAAAATCAAAACAAACTCTTGAGAAGGATGTCATTAATTATTGTCCATCGATTGGAACCATTCTTGAGGCTTTTGGACAAGGAAAACTTGGATATGTGCAAAACTATTAACTTTCTGCCTTATCAGTACTTTCGGTAGCTAGAGTAGACAGAATTTCGGACCAATTAGATATTGAAAGCTCTGTTTCTGGTGACTAATGAACAATCAAAATGTTTTCCTAAGCCACTGAAAGATCTGTTTCAGTGAAATTATCAAAATTTCAAAAATACCTTTTGTCTTAGCTCAAAAACGCCTTAGGGATGATCTTTTAAGGCTTCTGTATCTTGCTCAAAGACTGTAGGATTATTGGTTGCCTCTGGTTCATTGCACTGAACTGCCACCTCTGCTAGGGTTTCAAGAGTAGCATGTGTTTGAGCTTGGTGTTTTGAAGACATAGCTTGCTTCCTTAAAGCCCTGACCTTTTTCTTCAAACCCTGAGCTACTCTCCATAAGTTGTTGTAATCTTTTACAATCTTGTCCTTCTTTTTCTTTTCCTTCATTCTTTCATGAGCTAATCTTTCCAAGGATGAGTTTCTTTCTGCAAAGTTTTTCAGTATAGGTTCATATCTGGTTTTAATTACCCTTTCTAGCACTTCTTGTTCAACTAACTTCTTCTTAAGCTTCTTGATTTTCTTTGATTTACTCTGCTTCACTCTTTTGCTAGATGAGGCATCTAAAATTTGTGGTTCTTGTTCTTCTTGAGGTGTAGGTGATGGAAGGTCTTCATAACTTGCTATGAATATATCTACAAAAACGGAATTTTCACACCCTGTGGTAACTGAATCCTCGTGCCTTGTTTCAATCTGGTGCTCTTCATCCTCTGAGTCTGTGTAAGGAAGATTAATAATGCTTTTGTTCACTGGGGATTCTTTGGCCTTATCTGTTTCACTGCTGAAGTTCAATTTCTTCTTAGTTTTATTAAGCTTAGAGGAAGGAGAGGGTTGATTAACTGGAACTGGAGAGATAGCTCTCCTCCTCCTCTTTCCACTTCTGGGAGTAGAAGATTTCTTGGAATGAGGACTCTTTTTACCCTCTAGTTGTACATCGGTCTGAAAATCATTCTAGAACAAGAAGTAATTCCAGTCTTTGCCTCTTCTCTGCAACATCTCACAAACCAAAATTTTAATTAGACCATGGTGGGATAGTCTACCTGCAACTTTATTGGGCTTGGGCTTGACCTGATGAGCCATCTTAGATAAGCTTCTGTGGAGAAAATAGGGCAGATTGAGTGGGTTTCTACCAGTAAAATGATTCATGAGTTTGAAATGGTAAATCATCACCCTATTATATCTGCCTTTGCAAGTTATATAGACCATAATGGCTTTTAGTAATTGTTTCCATTTCTCTTCAAGGAAAGACACAGGAATATCTTTCTTCCATATCAAATCCTTGCGTTCTGGTTTCAAGTAAGACTTGAATTCAACATTTTTTTTATAGTGGTTTTAAACCATTTTTCTCCAGTCCTGGGAAGCTCTGTTACCTTGGCTATGAGGACTTCGTCCACCTCGAATTCATCTCGACCGATGACTACTTTCCTTCCATCGAAATTCAAGGCAAAAGCTTCTGCTACCTGCTGGTGAGAACTCTATAATTTTTTACAAAAATTATAACAACCTGCGTCCCTGAACAATTGGCATACCTCCGAGTGTGATTCCAAGTAATTGATGTCGTCGAGCCCTTTCCTTAGAGTTTATCATCCTTTCTTCATCTGTCGCTATGCTCATGTACACCTGCGATTGAAAAATCAGATTTTGGTGGAAAGTTACACAACGTAAACTTAGGGAATTCGGCTCGGCTGTGACAGGGACAAGAAAAATGAGGCGAACATCATATCTTGGCACTGATTACAAGGGATGCGAAAGAGCATCTTGTGATTTGAAGCAATCATGGTTGATGACTGAGAGGTACATAACCATGTAGTTTGATGAAACAACGATCCAAAAGGATTCCCTATATCATGCAGAGATTATCTCCCGGTCATGATCGGTTCATTCTCCTATCTTTTCGGCAGCTAATTGCAATTATAGAACTTCAAACCCGGTGATTTAAACATGTGAAAGGACGTGTTGACTCCTCCCCTGCTCCTATGATTTCGGTGGCTAGAATAGCCCTGAGTTTCTTTGTTTAAGCTACTGAAAGCTAAGGCTTTCGGTGGCTAATGAACAACCAAAATGTTCGCCTAAGCCACCAAAACCTGAGATTTGAATTAGATGAAATTAAAACTAAATGAAAGTTTATTCTAAATTTATTACATGCATAGAGCTCTAAAAAATGAGCTTTAAAAAATTAAAAATGTATTTTTTTTAAAAGACATCCTATCACCTAAAATGAAATAACTCGATTGATTTATTTGAGGAGATAAAACTGGCTC
Organism: Picea mariana; assembly: GCA_032191745.1. Lineage (NCBI taxonomy): Eukaryota > Viridiplantae > Streptophyta > Pinopsida > Pinales > Pinaceae > Picea > Picea mariana. The sequence continues at coordinate 16,955 of JASDQU010305482.1, read as the reverse complement.
CTATTGAGGGTGAAATCCTCCCTATGAGGTTTCAAGAACCACAGAACCAATGTCTTTCCTGTAAAACAAAAATTCAAACCTATCTACTAGTGTTTCCATTAGGCATGGAGTTATTTTGCAAAAACAAAAAACTGAAAATAAAATTTACAATGACAAGGCCTTGAAGCCTTAGATGAAATAGAGTTTCAGAAAACGCCCATTGACTGGGCCACCAAACATTTCTTCACCTTACAGACTTTGCAGAATGAAGGTGTTGTTGTGTTGTACTTAAGTTATCATGAAAGGAACGGTCCACAAAGAGTCAAACTTGTCGTGCTTGCCTTTATCTTGTCTAAGAGCATCCCATTTCAAAACCCAGTCACCAACTTGAAAGTTGTCCACCTTTGATTTTTTTCCAAAAGTATCCTTGATCCTCTTTTGATGAGCTTCTGATTTATCCACCAGTTGTTCTCTGACCTGCTGCAATTCTACCAAGTCAAGAATTCTTCTTACCATATCATTTGATTCAGTTTGTTCCTCCTGAGAGAATTTAGCCACTAGTAGAACTAGTTGAATAGGGAAAATGGCATCAGTGCCATAAACCAGTTTGAAGGGAGAAGTTCCTATGGATTTCTTGTTAGTCACTCTGCCTGCCCAAAGAGAAAACTTTAGTTTGGAATCCCATCTCCTTTGATTGTCCTCCAACAACTTTCTGATGATTCTGACTAGACTCTTATTGGATGACTTGGAAAGACCATTGCCTTGAGGGTAGTAGGAAGTAGAGTGTACCAATTGAATGCCCATTGACTTACACATGTCAACCAATGCATCATCTTTGAAGGATGTTGCATTATCTATCACTAGCCTTTTTGGGCAACCAAATCTGATTAGAATGTTTTCATAGAGAAACTTCATGACGACCTGATGAGTGGCATTTCTAGTGGGGATTGCCTCTATCCACTTGGTAAAATAGTCAGTGGCTACCAGGATCCACTTATGCTGACCACTAGATGAAGGATTAATCTCACCTATGAAATCTAAGCCCCACTGCTGGAAATGACCATTCACTACAATAGGTCTCAAGGGTAGAGATTTTAGTTGTTGTTTTCCTGTGAATCTTTGGCACTTATCACAAGATTTCACAAAGGCTCACACATATGAAAAAATAAAAGGCCAGTAATACCCAACCCTTAGGATTTTATGAGTTGTGGTCTTCTAGTAATGATGGCCTCCACAAATACTCGAATGAAACTAATGCATGACTTCAACTGACTCATCTTTGTCTAAACATCTCAGTAGTAAACCAGTAGGATCTTTCCAATACAAAAGATTATCATTAATGCAAAATTTAATTGCTCTAAGCTTAAATACCTCCAACTTCTATAAAAAATGAACAATACTTGAATACCACTCACATGAAGACAAATTTCCGGCCACCTGCTGGCTGTCATGTTGCTCTTCTGTTGCTAACCCTGTCTGCAAACTTGTTGAACTTTCCCCAATGAAATTTATGTCCAAAAGATCACAATTCTCTTCTGTCATGAGCTTGGCAAGGCCTTGGCCTTTTACCAACTCCATGGGCTTCACATCTATGTCAAAATAAATCAGCTTTGCGATCCATTTATCTCTATTTCCATCAATATCAGGCTGGGTCAAGACATCCTTCACAAAGGTTGAAGGAACATAGGCAACAACCTTTGCATGGAGGATATAAATTCTGAAAGATTTTAATGACTTAATGAGAGCATAAGCTTGTTTTTCTATAGGATCCTACCTTAGTTCAACATCCCTGAGTGATTTGCTGAAGAAATCCACCGAGTGATCAAGACCTTCATCATCTTTTTGTAACAAGACTGTTGCCATTGTGTCATAGGAAGCAAAAGATAAAATATAGAAATTCTTGGTGTAATCTGGACTGATTAGAGTGGGAGATTCCATGATAACCTGTTTGATATCCTAAAATGAACTTCTTGCATTGTCTGTCCATTTTATCTCAGATCCCTTTTTTAGCATAGAGGTTATATGTTTCACTAACCTAGCGAAATTAGGAATAAACCTTCTGACAAAATTTATCTTACCAAGTAGGGATTGGATATCCTTCTTTGACCTTGGTATGGACAACTTCTGAATTGCTTCCACCCAAGCTGGATCAATTTTCACTCCCTTTGCTAAAACAATGTGTCCTAGGAGCTTACCCTTCTTGAGAGCAAATTGAGACTTTTTGGGGTTCCGCAAAATCCTGAACTATCTGCATTTCAAAAATACTCTTTTCAGATGCTTCAAATGCTCTTCATGACTGCTAGAATAAACTGTGATATCATCAAGATAGATGAGGGAAAACTTGTCCTTCTCTCCCATGAAATCTATGTCCATGGCCCTCTGAAAAGTGGCCCGGACATTCATTAGCCTGAATTGCATCTTGGCGTACATGAAGGTACCCCAAGGAGTAGTAAAGGCATTTTTTTCTTGGTCATCAGGGTGTACGAAAACCTGGTTATAGCCTGAGAATCCATCTAGGAAAGACATGATAGTGGCCCCTAAAATTCTTTGCAGCAAGTGTTCCATCTTGGGTAGGGGATAGTTGTCTTTCTTGGAGCATTTATTTAATTTTCTAAAATCAACGCATAACCTGATCTCACCATTTTTCTTTCTCACTATTACTAGGTTTGCAATATGATTTTGGCATCAAGGAGATTTTTTATTTCTTTTTCAATTACAGGCAATAAGAGAGGACTGATAGGTCTCAGCTTCTATTTGAAAGGGATGGTGTCTTTCTCAAGGGGAATCTTATGTTGAATGACATCGGGATTATAGGTTTTCAGATCACTGTATTTCTAGGCAAAAACATCAGCAAATTCCTTCATAATGTTGCAATATTCTGACCTCTGGTTAGCATTTAATTCAGTGGATTATGATGACTTTGCCTTCCTATATTGTTCTCATGGACAACATGATCCTTCTCCTTCTTATCAGGTTTGTAGGGGACATCGTTTTGGTAGAAAATATTCTCAAGAGGCACCAAACCTCGAGGTATTTAATTGTTGGGCAGCTGAACAATATCATGTTGACCCATTTTTCTTTTTAGCTTAGGATTTTTGGATTTCTCTACATTTTGATTTTCCTAGTCAATATGCATATCAGAAAATTCATCTACCACCTAGAGAAATCTACTAAGCTCATCATCATCTTCAAAGACTTTCCAATATTTGATATTATCGGGCAGAGATGGTCTATATTTGACTTGGATTTCATAATTCATTCTAGGAGGCATGGGAGGAATGAACATACTAGCTGAGACAACAAAGGAATCGACAAGGTAACTCATAGCTCTGGGTATATAAGAAATATCAAAAATGGAAAAAGAGTCCTTGATTTTCCATACCTATCCCTGTAAGCTTTCAACCTAACATGTTTTGCTTGGAAAGTACTATTCACTTGTTGTATGATGAGATCCGCATCTCCAAACACCTTTAGTCCTTTGATTCCCATCTCCTTGGCAGAATTTAATCCCAACAACAAATCCTCATACTCTGCTATATTGTTAGTAGTTTTGAAATCAAGTTTAAAAGACAAATGAATCGCCTCTTTTGAAGGAGAAATCAAAACTACATCTGCACCTGCTGAGTCTTTGGTACTGGCACCATCAAAGAACATGCTCCACACAGGAGTACTCTCTCCATCAGTCTGTTGATAAGTAGGCTTTGTGAGTTGCAATGGAGTTGGTTGAGAATCATCTATTTGCAGAATGCATGCCCCAAAGTCTATGTCTAATTCATAGATGGGATGGTTTACAGAATTATTCCCATCACTAATGATGTAGGCAAGTTAATTTTCTCTGTAAAGTCTCTTTAGCTCTCCTCCACACACCGGGACGGTGACATACGAAAGATCCATCTGCAAGGTACCTCCTAGCCTTTTGCTCCATGAACGTGACAAAAGGAGGCCGAACTTGGGTGGGATATCAGCCACTACAACATCCACTACCATGCTTCTCATCGGCAGTTGGGCAAGGTTTATCACAAGGTCTTTTATGAGGCCGAGGCATCTGACTTTCCTAGAGTCGAAAGAGAAGATATCATGGTAAGGTTTTGTGATGTCAAGCCCAATCTCATCCATCATTTCTTTAGGAATAAGATTGTGTGACGCTCCCGAGTCAAGCAAGCAGTTGTGAAGGATCTTGTCATGGATATTCAGGGATATGTAGAAGGGTGTACAAGAGTCATCGCGTTCCTCTACCATAGGTCCTATAGTCACTGTGGGCTTGTCATCTTGAAGGCTTACATAATCAGCAGTTGGGGGAGTCTTTGGTTGAAGGGACTTCAGGATAGAAGACTTGAATATGTCATTCTTCATAAGTTCAGTCAATGGCATAGGTATTTTTACCTTTTGAATTTCTGATTCGAAATTAAATGAATATGATATTTTATCAGAAGGTTTTACCTCATTGGAAGGAGCTCTGAGGGACACCTGTTCTTTAGCTTGGGGCTGCAATTGCTTCTCTTGTTTCTTTGTAGGAGTGGAGGTATACTTTGCAGGAGCAGTAGTCTGCTTGGCAGCAGCATCTTTCTTTTTTCCGGGGGCAGCAAGCAATGGATTTGGAGCAGCAGTCTTAGATCTTAAATTGTAACCTAGCTGATCATCTGTCTGATAAAAAGATTCTTCAATTCTTGCCTCATTAATCTACTCATTCATCTGGGCCTCCTCATAATCTGTTTGTGTCAAGAAGGAGGAATTAGTATCATCCCCAAAGAAATTGATGTCGTCTTCTTCTTCAACTTCATCATGAGATAGCTCTTACTCTTATTCTAGCACTGCATTTTGGAAGGGGGCCCTGACCCTTTGGTCTTCAGTTGCATTCTTGTCTCTCTGAAGGATCTAGACCTGCTGGTTGTTCCTTTTGTAAGGGAATGCATTGGGATTCCTGGGAGCATAGGCATTAGGCTCTTTACTTCTTGCTGGCTGTTGACTCTGAATTTTCAGTTTTGACATCTCCGAGGTCAAGTTGTCCAACATCTTGGCCATATTTTCCATTTTGGTATTTGAAGAAGAAGGAGGATCAGCAGATGACTTCTTTCTCTCAAATTTTCCTTTAAGTTTCTAAGATGCCATAATGTTAGATTCAAATTCAAGAGCAGCATCTTGCATTAAAGCGAGTGTGGCTGACCTTATTTCTCTAAGGATTAAGCAAAATTATGGATCAAATGAAGAAGAGTAAGTAATCTTTGATGATGCATCAATTGGCTTGATCTCTGTAGGGATCTTGCCAAACATCTTATTGAACCTTTTGGTGAAGTCTGAGACAGACTCCCCATTTTCTCTTCTTATATTTCCAAATTCAGTAATATAATACAAGAGGTCTCTTCTTTCTCCCCAATGTTTCAAAAACACTCCATCTAACTGCTCAATGCCTGCCACTGAATTTGTTGGAAGTTCCTTGAACCACTTCCTGGCTTGTCCATCCAAGCTCTAGACAAAAATTCTGGTCCAAACATATTCCCATGAAATGTTAATATTCTCATCATAAGCATAGAAAGCCTTTATATGTTCTTCAGAGGTATAATCCCCAAATCCAGTAAAATTTGGCATATACTTCTGATAATTTCATGTTGGCATGGCTGATAAGGGATTGGGCAAAATAAGAGGAGTATACCTATTGGCTAAGATCTATTCCATTTTTGTCAAAGGGGCAGCCATGGACATGTTGGGGGTTGATGCAGAGGAAGAATTTTATGTAGATGACGACTGAGATGGGATAGGTGGGACTATGGACAATGGTGGTCTTACTTTGCTGAGGAATGAAGTGGAAGCACTGGTAGGATGACTACCCTGGAATGTGTTTCCTGAATAAGGTTGGAAATAGGAATCTCTGTAAAACTGACCGAGCAGCAAGGCCAAGTTTTCTTCACCCTTAGTGGAAAGATCTTGTAAAATATCTTCAAGAATGGGCAGACTGGTATGAGTATGGAAAAAACTTTCTACAGGCTCAGTTGATGAAGAATTCAAGGAAGAGGAAGAGTCCCCTTCTTGGATAGATTCTACAACTTCTTATCCTAAGTTGGATATAGTAACATGCTCATATATAGAATCGATAACATCAGAAGAAATTGAAGGCTCATCACCCTTCAATGTTTCTGACAAAATTACAATTTTCTGAGAACTAGAAGTTTCAGCAGAAGTGGATTCGACAAGAGGTTCTCTAGATACAAATGAAGAAGTGTTTCTTGAAATACCTGGTTTAGATGCTCTTACAGATATGGAAGTTTGTCTTTGCAATGATTTTCCACTTCTGATGATCTTCTCAGGGAATGGAACTGGTGTTGCCAGTGGTCTTTCTTGGTTTGCTCTAGTATGAGCCCTTCTCGAAGCCACTTCGTTCCAATGGAGTCACGAAATAGATGATTACAACAGAAAATGTGTTTAGACTTTGTCTATCATCAAAGTTGGATCTTGTCGTCTCCCAAGGAAGTTGAGCTTCAATCTCATGTCTCCGAAAACGGTGCCAATTTTTTATAACTCCAGGAAACTCTCCTAGGTTGTATCTCAGAGATGCCTAGTAACTTAACCTTTTGGTAATTATTTTCTCAATAATGGGTGTGGGATTGGATCAAGATGAATATCTAAATCACTGGATTGTATCTTCAAGACAGTCTAGCTACATTCATCAAGAGCTATTATCAAATAGGTTTGTAGATTAAATGGATAAGAAAACCAATCAATTAACCATAACATACATAACAATATATATGATGGGTCAAAAAACTAGCAAAGGATGCTTATGATTCTTGCTTAACAATCAAAGGTAAGATGACAGTTACCATGGGACCTTTAAATATGGACAAAGAAATGATTTCAACTCATAGGCATAGAAAAAGATAAAGAGAGTCTGATAATAACAATGAAAGAAGCTTACAGGATTAATATATTAAAGAAAGTGTCTTTATCACAATAACAGTGGATTACAGAACTCAAAATCGAACCCTTTGTTCATCAAATGTTCTGGGCTTTATAGCCTTTACAAACAGTTTCAAAATCCTAGAATACTGGATCGAATTTTGCCTAAAATAGAGAATCGATAACTGGCCCAAGAAAATAGGCAAAGATCCTATAAACTAGGTCAACTTATATCCTTGAATGATCTTTATGTCCTTCGGATTCTTTGGCAGGTGTAGTGAGCCTTCCGAGGCTACTGGATTGTATATGATATGAGAAGAGTCTAAAATGACACCTGCTAACAGTTAAACAACTTTATATCCCTGAAAATAGCTAACCGATTTTGACCCTTATGTCTTATAGAGCATCTCCAAAATCAAAACAAACTCTTGAGAAGGATGTCATTAATTATTGTCCATCGATTGGAACCATTCTTGAGGCTTTTGGACAAGGAAAACTTGGATCTGTGAAAAACTATTAACTCTCTGCCTTATTAGTACTTTCGTTAGCTAGAGTAGACAGAATTTGGGACCAATTAGCTATCGAAAGCTCTGTTTCCGGTGGCTAATGAACAATCAAAATGTTTTCCTAAGCCACCGAAAGATCTATTTCAGTGACATTATCAAAATTTCAAAAATACCTTTTTTCTTAGCTCAAAAACACCTTAGGGCTAATCTTTTAAGGCTTCTGCATCTTGCTCAAAGACTGTAGGATTACTGGTTGCCTCTGGTTCATTGCACTGAACTGCCACCTCTGTTAGGGTTTCAAGAGTAGCATGTGTTTGAGCCTGGTGTTTTGAAGGCATAGATTGCTTCCTTAAAGCCCTGACCTTTTTCTTCAAGCCCTGAGCTACTCTCCATAAGCTGTTGTAATCTTTTACAATCTTGTCCTTCTTTTTCTTTTCCTTTATGCTTTCATGAGCTAATCTTTCCAAGGATGAGTTGCTTTCTGCAAAGTTTTTCGACAGAATTTCATATATGGTTTTAATTACCCTTTCTATAACTTCTTGTTCAGCTAACTTCTTCTTAAGCATCTTGATTTCCTTTGATTTACTCTGCTTCACTCTTTTTCTAGATGAGGCATCTACAATTTGTGGTTCTTGTTCTTCTTGAGGTGCAGGTGATGGAAGGTCTTCATAACTTGTTGTGAATATATCTACAAAAATGAATTTTTCACGTCTTGTGGTAACTGAATCCCCGTGCCCTGTTTCAATCCGGCGCTCTTCATCCTCCAAGTTTGTGTAAGGAAGATTAAGAATGCTTTTGTTCACTAGGATTCTTTGGCCTTATCTGTTTCACTGTTGAAATTCAATTTCTTCTTAGTTTTATTAATCTTAGAGGAAGGAGAGGGTTGATTAACTGGAACTGGAGAGATAGCTCTCCTCCTCCTCTTTCCACTTCTGGGAGTAGAAGATTTCTTGTAATGAGGACTCTTTTTACCCTCTAGTTGTACATCAGTCTGAAAATCATTCTAGAACAAGAAGTAATTTCATTCTTTGCCTCTTCTCTGCAACAGCTCACAAACCAAAAGTTTAATTAGACCATGGTGGGATAGTCTACCTGCAACTTTATTGGGCTTGGCCTTCACCTGATGATCCATCTTAGATAAGCTTCTGTGGAGAAAATAGGGCAGATTGAGTGGGTTTCTACCAGTAAAATGATTCATGAGTTTGAAATGGTAAATCATCACCCTGTTATATCTGTCTTCGCAAGTTATATAGACCATCATGGATTTTAGTAATTATTTCCATTTCTCTTCAAGGAAAGACACAAGAATATCTTTCTTCCATATCAAATCCTTGCGTTATGGTTTCAACACCTGAATTCAACATTTTTTGTGACAGTGGTTTTAAACCATTTTTCTCCAGTCCTGGGAAGCTCTGTTACCTCGTCTCTCAGGGCTTCGTCCACCTTGAATTCATCTCGACCGATGATTGCTTTCCTTCCATCGAAATTCAGGCCAAAGGCCTCTGCTACCTGCTAGTGAGAACTCTATAATTGTTTACAAAAATTATAATTGCCTGCGTCCTGAACAATTGGCATACCTCCGGATGTGATTCCAAGTAACTAATGTCGTCGATCTCTTTCTTCAGAGTTGATCCTCCTTTCTTCATCTGCCGCTATGCTCTTGTACACCTACGATTGAAAAATTGGATTTTGGTGGAAAGTTACACTGAGTAAACTTAGGGAGATTCAGCTCGACTGTGACAGGGACGAGAAAAATGAGGCGAACATCATATCTTGGCGTTGATTACAAGGGATGTGAAAGAGCATCTTGTGATTTGAAGAAATCATGGTTGATGACTGAGAGGTATGTAACCATGTAGTTTGATGAAACATCGATCCGAAAAGATTCTCTATATCATGTAGAGATCAGCTCCCGATCATGAACAGTTCGTTCTCCTGTCTTTTCGGCGGCTAATTGCAATTATAGAACTTCAAATCCAATGATTTAAACATGTGAAAGGAAATGCTGACTCCTCCCCCGCTCCTACGATTTCAGTGGCTAGAATAGCCCCGAGTTTCTTTGTTTAAGCTACCGAAAGATAAGGCTTTCAGTGGCTAATGAACAACCGAAATGTTTGCCTAAGCCACCAAAACCTGATATTTGAATTAGATGAAATAAAAACTAAACGAAAGTTTATTCTGACTTTATTACATGCATAGAGCTCTAAAAAATAAGCTTGAAAAAATTAAAAATGTATATTTTTTAAAAGACATCCTATCACCTAAAATGAAATAACACGATTAATTTATTTGAGGAGATAACATTGTTCACTCACCCTACTACTATCATATGCACCTGCATCCCATACAGATGTGTCTAGACACGTGATATGGTCATCCCAACCAATAAGGAGTGCATCCTTATCACTCGAGACCGGTCCTGGAAGTAAGTGTCTCATCAAAATTTTAGTCTCCATACCCTGATCACACAATGGAGTCTCCAAAAGAGGTGACTCACTCTCCTCATACTGATAGGTATGTGTAAGGTCCACTATATCCAAGTCATGTCTCTCCTCCTGGGTTTGCAGATCCATATGCCCTTGATGTACAACCCTCACTCAAGGCTCCTCCACCATATCATAGATGCCATTGATATCTTCATGTGTCATGGCTATCATAGATGTCTGAAAAGATGACAAATGTGTCACAGTCATCATAGAAAGTTCATCCTCCTCCACGCATGACTCTCTGACATCCATGTCTACACCCAAGGGCAAGTCATACGACCTCCTACTCTCATCATATCTCAGTGCTAACTCATGTGAAACCTCACATGTGTCACCACTGTGCTGAAGTGTTGAATCCTAAACACTGCCTGTTGTGGAAGATAGAGAACATGTGTTATCATCCTGTCCATCCAATTGTTAATCAGATGCACAAAGGTCACTAGCATCATCGTACTACTCTAAATAGGCATCTATTGTTGCATCCTCATACATATCCTCATCCTCATTGTCATAGTGCACCGCAACAATGTGCAGCTTCCCTTTACCCCTGTTGTTATACATCAAAATCACTCATTGCAATGATGGCTAGTGTCGTCATTACAAACATCGCAAGTGTCGTATATTGGTCACAAGTGTCGCAAGAGTCACAAACATTATATTTCCCATGTCGTCTCTCTAACGACATCATAAGGACACTTAAAACACCTCAAAGACTAGTTTTGAAGAGGATAAATCAATTGACAAGGAGTACAAGCCTTTTGCCACTGAAAAAGCCACTCAAAAGTCAAATTTGGAAGGGAGTGCTCCCCTACGTACTGTGAGGGAGCGTTGGTGCTCTGTACCCTCTTCTAGGGGAACGTTCCAACGCTTTGTGCCCCTTTTGAGGGAGCTTTGGTCCTTTTTGGGCGAAATTTGGTCTGTTGAGGGAAATCAGGGAAGAATCCCCTCAATATCTGAAGGTGGTTGGATTCGAATTTGAGGTCAAGGCATGATCTTAGGGGAGATCCACAATTGAAGGAGAAGAATCCTCAACTTATCCCAAAGATATCTCAAGTGGTTAGGCCTCTCCAAGCCTATATAAGGAGGCCTCCTCATGGTGAAAGCATATATGGAGATTGAGAATTACACCAAACTTATGATCCCATAAGTGAGATGCCATTGAAGCATAATCAGTGTAGATTACTTGAGCAAAGGGGTTGGACAAAGTGAGCTGGAAGAAGTTTTTGCACCTTCATCAAAGGATTATAAGTACTCTTCATTTGTTCTCATTAATATACATATTTGCTTGGCCTGTTTCTTTCAAGTTTGTGCTTGTTCCACATGAACTTGTCTCTAGTAGATAGTTCTATTTTTGAGCTAATATCAGTAGAATTTGAATTTCGTTGTATCTTTGTTTGTTCTGCAGGACTTATCGAGGAGCTTAGGATTGAAGCTCAAATTGGATCGTGCGAGGACAAACACCATTAAAAAGGTAGACTTTTCTTCTTCCTCTTCATTCATTAGCTTAATTAGATCTAAAAGGATGTCAGTAACCAATGATAGCACCCTTTCTGTCTTGGTCTTAGAGGTCTAGAGATCAAGAGGGAATCCACTTATCCACAGGGGGATTCACCTGTAACACCTGCATCTGTGATCTGGCTCCCAAGGCACTTTGCAACTATAGCAAATATCCCTGCATCTAATGGGCGTAGAATCAATCTGTGATTTCTTCCAACTACTAGCGGGTAGTGATGTTTCCTCTTCCCATCATCTACACAATTCTCTACTATTTTGTATTTCTGACATCCCCTCACATATGGCTAGGCCTAATTCTACCCGAAGCTTTTCATGTTTATCCATTTTCTTTGACTATTGAACAATGTCCTACTTGCTCATTCTTTAATCATGAATTTTCTTCTTATGGAAGACCCCTCAGGCTGGGAGGAATCTTCACTCTGATACCACTGTAATGTTCCCAACCCAATATGCTAGGAACATTGTGTTTTTCATTGATTTTTTTGTGTTTTTTGGTTGAGGTGTTCCATCAAACACTTTGCAAATTTATGTCTCCTGAGTTGCGCTAGGGTTTATAATGAGGGTTTAATGTGTGTTTGCAGCCAATAATCAAAGAATATATAACAATGTAATGTACTCAACGAGATGCAAGATCCACAACACAAGAAATAGCCATAAATACCTCAGATCTGATTTATTAATAATGGATCTCTGACCTCATACAAAATGGTGCAGATTTGGAATACATATGAGGAAATAGAGTGTTGGGATGATAAATCCTCCAAGATACAATATAGAAGAATATTTGGGCTTCCAAAATCCTCTCCAAGATATAGACCCAAAACCCAAATGAACCAACTCATAACCCAACTGAAATGTGATGATCTTCCTAACACAATGTGCCCCTCACTGGCTGAAGCAAACCAAGAATTCAGCCTCTCTGAAAATGGCCACAAAATCCTCTAAGAAATATTCCAAACTATATATCGAGCCAAGTGAAACCCCATGGTAAATTCTCAAGCTAAATGATGAAGAACTGACCCACCAAAAGGTTGATTCCTCAATCTATAATGCGCCCTCCTCCTCTCCAGCTTGTGCTAAGCTCCAATAAATAATATGACAGACTAAAACCCTCTACAATAGGCTAAAGAAGGCACCCTAGGCCATACAAATAATACCCAGGAGCCCCTTTCCCCGGATTCCTTCTCCTCTTTCTAGATCGAGCTGCTCTCCTCAAGGTGGTGCACCCTCCTGCTGAAAACACCCTGTAGTTGCGCCCTGTCTCTCTCTGAACCTATAGCTGCTGAAGAATCCACCTGTGGCTGAGATAGAATGATGTAGAATGTTGAGGGAGGCATATTTCACCTCCGTGACCAAGCTTGGATCAGGTTGGGTGGGATCTTTCACAACTGAGTTGATCTCTAGGGTTTGTTAAGTCAAAACCCTTAAAACCCCGAAGTGCATGGGCTCACTAGCAAGAAGTGAGACATCAAAATGATAAACAACATAATGAGATAATAGATGCCTCTATCTCTCTTTTATCCTCCCCGTTCACCTTGTCTCTCTAAGTGACTTTTACTTTATTTTATTATTAATTAATTAAATCACTTTAATTAATTAATTAATTAACCATTTTACCTCTAAAAAGTTATTTATCCCTCCTTATGGCTTCTCTGGCCACTGAAATTCACTTCTCATCATCCTATCCTGTAGTGTTATTCCTCTCGATTTCGATGAGCTATTACACTAAGGGGTTCCTCCAAGTATTATGCCCAATATGACCTTCTTAGTGAATTTAATTAACATATAGCCCATAATAACTCAAAATTACGGAAATCGTCGGAATGCCACGGAACTGATCCGGATTATTTTCGGCACGAAATGAGAGCGGAGATATAATAAAGAAATGCACAGAGATATTGCGTGTATCCAATAATATAACAGAAATATAT
>JASDQU010305481.1:13593-45318 GCA_032191745.1 Picea mariana | reverse complement strand
TGTGGCATTGACTTGTATATCTTTGACTCCCTTTTTTTCGATATTCGTTTTTCTCTCTCTCTCTCTCTTTTAAGTTTGTTGCAGCGGATTAGTTTGTTGCAATGGATTAGTTGCAGCGGAAATAGCTCTTCCTTCAATAGATACTTGAAATTTTAATGGTCAAGGACCAGGGTATCAGAGAAACTCTGATTAAATTTAGTGACCAAAAGTCAATGGTTGGGTTTTCACGGGCAACGAAATCTGACCAAAAAGTTATAATGGCCAAGGCGAGGTTTAGAAACAAAGCTCTGATACCACTGTGGTGAACCAAGATGGTTCACTATGTAAATATCCAGTATAAATAGGACATTACGCAATAATCCATTTAAGGATAGTAAATATATTTAATAATAAATGTATAAGAATATGAATATGAATAAGATGATTACAAATAAGGAATTAGGGCTTGTATATATATCCCACATAGGGGTGCCCTTTCATAAGAGACATGACCTTTCATATGTCATGTCTCTTCATAATTAATAATTACTTATTACATATTTATATTTATATATATTTATGTTTGTTACAAGTAGCGTTCTATGACACAAAATCTATATTTGACCTCCAAGGCACTTTACACACATTTTTGGTAATCCGCCAAATTAAGTTTTTGAATATCGAAAGGGGTTATCTAGACATTTTTGGGGCATGCAAACTTAATGCAATTGATGAAATTCAATTATGAAGCCCGCATCTATGAAAAATTTGATTAATCATTTTTCTCTCCTTATAAAAGTTGTCAAAGCGAAGTCGAAATAGGGCTTCCAACTACTCGTTGGAAAGCTCTCAATGTATACTATGTTTGCTAACAAGCAATACAACAATTCAAATTAGGGGAATTTTGAGGTAAAAAATGGGTCTCAAAAAAAAACATGTACAATCAAAATAACTTTAAAATAACCAATAGGATTCAAGATGATGATGTCAACCATAAGGGTAAATATTTTTGGAGGGAAAGGAAGAAAACTACATTTTTAATTGTATTTTCAAGTTATCTCCTTAAAGGTTTTCTCAAATTTAAAAGTGTAGGCAATCGTTGGATGAAGAATTAAATTACACATCCAACAAGCAGTCAGTCATCATACTTTTGATGGACCCATGGTGAGATAAATTAAAAATACATGAAAAAGGGTGTTTTTCAAGAAACATGTTTTGTTGTGTATTTTTAATTTCCAATTTATCTCACTTTGGGTCTATCGAACGTATCACTGTGGGTCGCCTAGTCGTCGAGTGGGTACTATTTGGATGCAGAATTTAATTCCACATCCAACTAGTACCTACATTTGAAATTTGAGTAAACCTATTAAAAGTAGGTCAAAAATATGATTAAAAAAATAACTTTCTTTCTTTTCCTTTCAAAATTCATAACTCTTATTTTAGTATTTTAATTATTATTTTATTATTTTATTATTTTCTTTTGGAGAATCTCAAATTTCTCTCGTCATTGAATTCAAATTGAAAATTCTTAATACCAAAAACCAATTTCCCTCGTCATTGAAATCAAATCAAAAATTCTCAATACCAAAAACCAAAAGGTTTTGCTAGCACTCAATTTAATTAATTTTTAATAGCTTATCGAAGCTACTTCAAAGTTGTCATTGATTTTGATCCAGCGTGTGACTCTTTTTGATGTGTTTGAGGATCTAACCATTGAGTTTCAAGTTTCAATTCAAAGGGCGAATAGCCATGAACTTACCAAAGCTCCAATGAGTCCCATGCATGTCGACAAGCCAAAAAAAGACCATGAATGAACCAAACATGGATGAGCATTCATTTTTGTAGATAGAAAGAGAATTGATATACAACAAACAAAGAAGATATCATCTTGTAAATCAGTTATCAAATTTTCCTTAGCTCCAAATGCAATTTTGCCAAGTTAAGAGCCTAATCGCTCACTTGGAAGCTCGTTGGTTTCCTAAGCCAATGATTTGCCTCATGAGAAAAAATCGATGGGTATAGAGGCTAGAGGGCCTCCAAGGTGAGCGATGTACCTTTCCATTGAAGGTGAGTGAATGAGCCTTTCCATTGGAGGCGGGAAAAATTTGTGAATCATGGTGGGTGAATGAGCCTTGTCATTGGAGGTGGGTAAAATTTGTGAATAATTGGGCCAAAAAAAGTCAAAAACATTTATATTTTTGGATGAAAAGTCCAAGGAAATGGAAAGGCAAATTGTTGTCCCCAGAGGCCAACAAGTGTCTAAGGCCAACGATTTGGTTTTCTTGTTACTTGAAGATCGCCAATTTTGCTTCCCAAAAGAAAATCACTCACCTCGAAAAGCATCATTTTTCATGTTGCTACAATTGGCATTTTCACCCTCAGAGCCAAGGCTTTTCCTTTGTCGATCAAATATATCTTGTAACAATGTTATACATTGTTAAAATGTGACAACAATAAATTAAAAGAAAATGTAAAACTAAATTTAGTTATGTAAATGTTGGTATACAAAACCGATGGAAGTTTGTATAATCGGTGGTAGTTCTCGTAACTATGTAACAGTTCCAAGATTCATATATATCTTTGAAGCCCGAGAAATGTATTAATGTTTTAAGCCTTGAATAATAAAGATACCATTGTGGATATTTCCTTGACACACAGGGTTTTACCACATAAATTTTGTGTGTTATTTGAGTTATTTATTTGTCTTCTTGTCATTCTTATTGCAATCATATTATTATGTTCGGTCTCTTAAATACCAACATACATCCACCATAGCCAATGGTTGGAGCTTCAGAGATGTTATTCATCTATTAGCATTAACGTTTGTGTTGCATGATGCCTAGAAGATTAAATGTTGCATCTATTTAATGTTGAACGCTTCCTTTGCTTCTTCATTTTATCATTCTCTCATAGCAATTTTCCTCTTCCTCCTTTGCTTTTTTTTTTCTCACCATTTCTCATTAAGTTTTACAGGCCTACACACATCCAAAACCATGGAAACCATCAAACAAG
The DNA here is from genome assembly GCA_032191745.1 of Picea mariana. NCBI lineage: Eukaryota > Viridiplantae > Streptophyta > Pinopsida > Pinales > Pinaceae > Picea > Picea mariana. The sequence goes on along the minus strand of JASDQU010305481.1, from coordinate 42,327 downwards.
TGATCTACCCATCTTCCAAAAGCTATGCAGTCCTAGAGGCCATGAGGAACAACGTACTTCTTCATAGATCAATTTACAGATTCATGGGTTGTTGAATAAGTGTTTTAGAGTTTTTATCACAGCCTACATCTCTCTATGATAAAACGAGAGTGGGAAGCCCTTCTTGTAGTGTATTTTCAACCATGGAGCCAAAAGGTTGTGCCTTTAATGCCCGAAGTTGCTCTCTACACATGAAAAATCAATTTGGCCATTGTTGGAATGTCAGAGGGTTGTTGGATTGTGAAGAAATTGATTTGCAACTAGCACTAATGTGTGTCAGATCCTTTATCATTCCTAGAGGCAGAAGGGATAAATTTGAACATCCATGAAATGAAGAAATAGAAGTTTCAAGTGCATCTCGAGGTTTCATCTTTTCCATTGCAAAAGGAGAAATAAAAGGGAGTGCAAAAAATTATTAATGAATCCATCTCCATGTTTTCCCATTTGCATTAAACAAATTTACACTCATAACTCATTTGGTAGCATTTCTTGTATCATTGGATAATTGTAAGTTGGATTTCATGGGTGGTTTTGTTGCCAAAACAATCTCTTCATGCCATTTTCATTCTTCAAACCATAGGTTTGAGAAACATTTCCCTTGTTAAATAATATTAGGGAAAGTATTTTTATTAAGTTGTTGTTCTTTGCATTGGTCTCTTAATCCCATACTTGAGTTGATTGACTATTTTTTGAAAAGCTTGGAATGATATCCTTAGAGGTTGATTCTTCAATTTGAAATGTTTTTGACATTTTAAGTGTGAAGCAAGAAGAAGGGAGAAGCAAACATATAAGAAGAATGGCATGTGAAATTTTTCGTTGTGTTAGAAGTTTTTGGAGTTGATAAAACAAGCACTCATTAGAATAGACCTTCTGTGATATATATATATATATATATATATATATATATATATATATATAATAATTAATTAATTAATTAATTATAGCATCCATGCACTTTACAGTGAGATGTTGAAGAAGTCTCCATGCAATGTCGATTAAGTATTTTCATGGAGACTTCTTCAACATCTCACTGTAAAGTGCATGGAAGCATCCATCCACTTTACAGTGAGATGTTGAAGAAGTCTCCATGCAAATACTTAATCGACATTGCTTAGGAAGAAGTTTATTTTGAAGAAGAAATTTTTAGGAGTTTTCCTTAATGTGAATTAAATTAATGGTATGTTTTTCACTCATAGTTATGTGCTGATTTTGAAGAGGGTAATGGTATGTTTTTCACTCATAGTTATGTGTTGATTTTGAAGAGGGTTTTAATGAAAATACATTGAAGAAACCTTTCAGGTGAAAAGCTATCCCCAAACCTTTGGTTTTTATGTGTAATGTAGAAGGATCCATGGGAAAATACTTGTGTCGATGCCTCACACGTTTTCACATTCAAATCATGTAAAAACTTGCTCATTTTCTTCCCATTTTCCATACTTTCATATTGTGCATTGTTTGAGCTCATGCCACTATGTAAAAAGAAACTTTAAAGGCATCCACAAGTGAATGTTTATGGAATTTTCCTATGATTGTTTTATAGATTTTAATAAGTGGCAAGGAGAGCTCTCCAAATCAAAGAAACCGTGAAATGTTAATCCTTCAAACTCATGGATGAAAGCCTTCCCCATTGCAGACTTTTTTGTTTATCAATTGTTTGAGGGCATCACACTCAAAGAATCCTTAAGGGAAAAGGCGGATTTCAAAGGCAAAGCAATGGAACACACATATGCACATGGAAAAGAGATACCAAAGATGAAGTGGGACGAACAAAAGGGAAGAAAGGCCAAGACACCTCCATATGAAGAAGATGATCTCCAAGAATGTACAACTTCCAAAAAAAGAGAAAAGGATACCTATGATGTGCAAGTTACCAATTGTATTGTATAAGGCAAACTAGTGCCAAATCCATGGCCAAGTATGCAAGCACTAGAAGACAAATTTTCTAAGTGCACATGGATAGAGAAGTAAATATGTCCACATCATCCTATTTGGAATGAAGGAAAAATTTTGTAGAGTAGATTGGCCAAGTAGGATAGGAAGCATAAAAGACAAGAAGGTGGAAGGGCAAGAGTCAAGTAGGTAGAAAGCCAAAAGTCATGAGGACTTTCTATAAAGGAGATGTTTTCACTCTTGCAAAAGATTCCTCTTTTGACATTATAAACTATCTTCATATGTTGAATAGAGTGACAGTATTAGCTTTGTGTTCTCATACTATTGCAAGTTGTGGATGATTGTTGATTATTTTCTCCATTCATAATTTTTCTTGGTGCTTGGAGGGATGGATGTTGTGGCTTGTGGATTATTATATTGCTTAAAATTTATGTACTTACCCATCATATATTGTGCTAACAAGTTGGATGTAACTCTGATCAATTTGTAGGTTGCCATCGGCACTCAGAGCAAACTTTCAAGTTTGATGCAAACAATAGATTGTGAACTATTATCCCTTCTCTTTGTACTAATCCMTATGCTTTRTGTCCAACATTTAGATGYRAAATGGGTATYCTCCCAACAATTTGTAGGTGATCCTCAATCCTCRRAGTTTTCCTTGAGGTTTGGTGCCAAAGGTAATTGGTGGACTATTATCCTTGYTCTTTGTACSTCTCCTTTTGTTTCATGTCAAAATGGRTCTTTATAGTGCTCTTATCTAAAAAGAATAGGTAGGATTAGATGGGCTAGAATAGTTGAATCATGCATTTGAATATTTAATTGCATTTCATTTAAAAGCATAAGAACCAATATGGCAAGTCAAACCTTAATTGGTAGATTTTTACTACCAATGGAAAGTTGAGTCATAATCAGAGGGTTCACCATTTCAATAGAGGAAGATATAATTGGGCTCTTTCGTTAAGTGAACCTAATAAGTTGACTTGGGTCATTTTCGCACATCAACAAATAGTTAAAGGCTTCAACTACACAACCAATATTCAGTGGGTCAGAGATCCGGGATTTTCTCTTTCTTTGCGTTTCAACTAATAGCTTATGTATCATTTATATGGGACACACCAACAAGTATCTCTATAAACTTGAGCAAAAGAGTTTGTAGTGTCTCCAAATTTAATTTCACTCTACTTCCTAGGAAACATCCTTTCTCTCTTACAACTTATACAACATCAACCAAATTTAAAACACTTCGATAATTCCTAATGCAATGATTATGGTGCAATAACACGAGCTAAATATTTTAAGTACCTAGGTGTGAGGAAAAACTATGTTATTAATTGCTTTCATTGTAGCCTTGATTTGTATAGTACTTTTCCACCAACCTTGATATGTGTCTTATCAATCCAATTGGGTAGCTCTAGGTATTACACATGCATATAGAACACGGATGAGTGTTAATGCCTTATGCATAAGTAAATTCCACTCTCTATATATGTGGAGATATGGAGCAGTGAGACATCGATGTCTCACTACACATCACAAATACATTTTGGACATATAAAATGTGGAGGAAGGAGAAACGGGGGAGTACAAAGAAATGGGATGGACCCCTCCAAAGAGTTGTGCAAAGCTACAGATTTTCTAGGTGACTACAAAGTGCAGAGCTACTAGAAAATATATGAATCCATCTCACAACTCCATAGTCTACGTCAACTTTGGTGTAGAAAGGAAAACTGTGGAGGTAATTGCAGAGTCCTCAAATCACTTTTGCTTGACATTTTTCCTCTATGAATCGACAAGGATGCTAAAACCACCTACTGAAGCTTATCACTCATTGTAGATGGAATCATCTAAGAGGTAATTAAAGACAAAATGACTTAATGATAATTGTGCAACCTAACTATCAAGCTAAGTGCATCAACAACTAGTCAACTATTCAAAGTACTAGCCAACTTTACATTAAATTTTTTGAATTCACTCTCCAAAGAATAAGTAATTTGTTCAAGATAAAGTAAACTTTAATCACTCAAGATAGATCATATGGACATATTAAGTATACATGGAATCTTGGCCTTTGAACCAACAAAATTAGTTTTTTTTCCAGCTTTTCCATACATAGGAAATTTCAACTTCTTGTAGGAAATTTCAACTTCTTATCCCCTCAAGACTAGACTTGGCTCTTGGATCCTTTTTGAGTCACACCTCCCCATTTGGGAGGCTTTTGGATCTCACAAAATATCAATTATGAAGAAATTAAAAGCTCATAACTTCCAATTTTTACTCCAAGTTCTCTTCCACATTATGTTTGAACATACTCTTCTTCTTTTTGTTTCCAATTAGTTTCTTACCAAAATCTACTCGATATTTTCTCTTGTGTGCATTGATGAAGTACATCCCACCTTCTTTGACCAAGTGATATTTGGTTTATCTTGTATAGAAGAGTGCATCCTTATCCCATATATAAGGTCATCCAAACATCACATCACATGCATTAAGTGTTTCTACATCACATTCCACCTCATCAACAAAATTAGCATTTATGGAAATTTTCACCTTATAATTCCTTATGATCCTTGTAACAAAATTCCCCTCTAACTAGCACAACGAACATGACTATGTATGTTCATCTGTTCCCAATCCTAGTTCATTAACTAAATCTACAAAAATTAGATTGCACTTAGAACCACTATTGAAAAGAGAATTTACCTTTGTGTTCTTCACTTGAATCTTGATATGGAAGAGTGCATTCATTTATCCACTTTCCCTCAGATCTTGTAATGTAATGAAAACAATATGTTCATCCACATAGAGTTATCTTATATCTTTTTCCATTCTATATTGGACACTTCCATTGCTCCCTTCTTTGACTTGTACCATTTTGGACGCAATTTTGGATGAAGCTTCTAGCATTTTTCATTCATGTGTCCTTCTACATCACAAATTTTGCATTCATTCTTAATATGTTTCTCTTTTGGAAAGTGGCTACAACTTTATTACCTTGGTTTGGGGGTGTCTCTTCTTGATTCTTTTGTTGCCCCATTTTCATGCCTAGATTGATATGCAAAGATTTCTTCTTTTATTCATATATTCTTCTAACATCCATACATTTCAAATGTCTTTGGCCCTATGACCACATAAACCTCTAAAGTACTTCATTACTACTTGAGGTTACCCTAGTGAAAACCCAACAAAATGGATTGCTTCCAAAACTTGAACATTTAACATTTAACACTTTGTCCTTGCTCTTTCTATTAATATTACCATCTTATGAGTAGATCATCTTCACAACCTGTTGTGCCCCCCCCATAAGAACCCATTTTTTTATTTAGAAAATGTGTTCCCCCATTCTAAATTTTTTTACAAGTTACTATATTTCTACTTTATTGAAAAGGTGTTGGAATGGAGAAGTAGTCCCTACTGCTTATACAGTATATGAGTCTTTCCTTTCATTTCCATCCACAGATCGCAATCAACAATAGCCTCTTTTATACATCAATCAACCCTCCTTCCTGGAAATCTATCGTTTCCTCCACTTGTTGCAGGCACAGAAAACATGTCTCCAACTTAATCTTCTATGGGAACTTCATTATTGTGCATTTTCGCCTAAGTCTGAATTGGGGTAAAAAAAATTACTTCTACACTAATCATATTCCAATTGAAGCCATTATGATTTACAAATCGGAAAAGGATTATGTCGGAATTATCTATGTCGGAGCATTTCTCCTCACAAATAAGTTTCATCTTCTATTTATTTACTCTGACATCCCAGGCATACCATGTTCTCTTTAGTATGCTACGTGGCAACTAATTGTTGGTCTGAGGTAAACAATCAACTACTAAATCCACCAAGTCAACCCATCAACCATCAACCCCTTAACGAACCTTTCGCAGCTAGCCTTCTCCTTGCCTTTCGGGACAACTTACTTTTTGATAAAAGAGAATATACTTTCGATGCCACCTCCGTCGGGGTCATAACATTTCAAGGTTCTTTTGAACTCCAAATTATAAACTCCAACGATGAATGTTTAAGTATTAGCAAGTCTATGATCTTGGCATGTAAATCCAGGTTAAAAGGGGAATATTCTTTCGATATCGCCTTCGTCGAGGTTATAACATCTCTGGGGTATGATGGACTACGAATCCTAAAGACCAACGATATATATTGAAACCCTTTTAAGTCTCCGCAATCGGCACACAAACCCAGGTAAAATAGAATATACCTATGATACCTTCCCATCGGAGTGTACCTCAACTTTATTGTCGATGACCTCTGACAAGATGACTCTGACCGGCCCCACCTATCACCATGACCACACTCTTGCTATGTCAGAATGCAAACCCAGGAAGGATAAGGAATATTTTTCAATCCCTTTCATTCGGACTGCAAATAACCCATAAACTTTCCCCAATCCAATCGAAGATACTTCGACAACCATTTTTTGAATTTAAGCCTTCGCTTCAACCCCAATACATAGATTTGGATGATCTTCCCTCTTAAATAGTATTAATGGTGGAGATCATGCTTGGATTTTGAAACAATCCTCGTACACAAGCGATTTATTACACATTTATAATGATTTAATAGATATGAATGGACCCCCTCATTTTTCACTCTATCTTCCTTCATAAGCTGGTAAAGCACTATGTCTCGCTCTGATTAGATCTGTATTATTCTGAAATTAGATTTTTCGACTGAACTGTAAGTTTTACACTTTTCTAAATTTATTTTTCTCCTTACAATTGCTTCATTATTCTCTAGGGATTAACTCATGTTTTGACTCCAGTGATACAGGACACAGACATCATTTCACTATGGAAAGATAGAATACTGGGATACCCAAGGGCTTTGTCTACTTTCAATCAACCTCTACACCTAAAGCTTCTTCTCGCCAAGCAAAGGTTCTAGTAACAAACATTACCCATCACACTAGCAAATACCAAATCCTTGAATACGATGAGGTCTACAAAAATTTTAATACTGGATATTTTCCTCCAAAATATTAAAACCTAGAGATATATCATAACATAATCAAAAGTGGCATTCATCTTGTTGTTTCTAGGTCACCCCTTTTTCCTTACAATGAAGCATCCCAATGGTGTTTTACTGCAACCATCATAGGAAAACACGAGAGGCGAGTAGCATCCCTAAGGCATGAAGACATCAACACAAGATATCACTTACCCACACCTACATGTGCTCTCAATGAACCTTTCTTAAAATGTTTCTCTCAAATCAAAAAAGGCCCAGCTAAATTGATGAAACACTGGTGGGTGGATGAAGACAAGATGCTCAAGAAGGGATAGAAGTTGGTCCTCATGCAGGAATTCAAAGCACCATACAAAATGTTGGTCGCTATGTTGAATCAATTGTATGGCGAGAAAAAAATCACACACTTTCAAACAGATTAGCTACCATTGGCCCATACCATCGTTAAAATGGGATAGGTGTTCAATTGGGAAGATATATTGACTTTCAACATATGCCTACACATGAAAAACATTCTACGTACAAGGAAGCCATGTTTTTATATGTCATCCTACATGATTGATGCCATTTGTTCCTCTATACAATTTATTGATCTAGGGTGGAACTGGGACCGAGACCAACCCCCTGTACATGTGTAATTCTCTGAATTATGGAGCATAAATTACAAAATATATTTTTATGACATCTGTATCTACTTCCTTGCCCCTCTCTATACTGTACTTTTTTTTTTCCTAAGCACCAAATTTCCATCAAATCCCACACTGGAATGAAAGGGGTAGCAGATTGGTACTTGGGAAAATACTATTTGTACATTAGGGTGTATGGTTCCACTGGGGCCCCACATATTTTTCTTTTCTTTTTCCTAGACAATATCCTAATGAGAGAAATTTCCTATAAAACCACAAGAACGGGGATCACCTCTCTTCTCATGAGTAGTAGCAAAAAACTATGGCCTATGTTTCCTATCCACATAGGGAATTACACCATCTCCAATGGTATGCATGCTAGAAAGGAGGAAAAATCCCTACAGGATGTATGCCTATGTCTTGGAGAGACAAAAGGTCATGACCCACATGAACTTGTTGTTGGCCATGTCATATATGTAGGTCTCGCCCATCCTAACATACATGTAGTTGATTTTGAGGAAGACAAACTCAAAGGGGTTCTTTTTTATAAAGAAGTTTTACATAAACTACCTAATGATGTTGCCAAGCAAGAGCTGGTATCAGAGTAGGAAGCAATGAAAAGGATTACAATTGAACAATTTCAAAAATTGTTTCAAGAAGAGTAGGAAAAATTGAACACCAAGGAACAAGAAAAAATCAAGAAGGAAGTTTAAGTTAGAGAAAAAAATATTGCAAGCTGGGGAAGAGTACTAGAAAAAACTAGTTGAAGAGGAAAGAATTAAAAGGGAAAATGATATCAAAAAAGAGCAGGTTGCCCTCCAAAATAATAAAGTTGAAGAAGAGTCTAAGATACTGGATGATGAGGAATAAGCTAGAAAGTTGGTTGTTATCGGACAAATCGGTAGGTGCGGACACTAACAGATCTCCCTAGATCCACCTGGATCTAGAACAAAACAGGACAAGACATGACTCTTTCCCTAAGTTGTAGCCATTGAATGTATTAATAGGAAGGAATAAGTGACATACCTTTATATCGCTTCCTTAGGTCTCTGTTGTTCCCGCTTCACTTCGGGGATCTCGTGAAGTCAAGTCCAAGACAACACAAACCAACCAAAGTGAAGATAGCAAAGTATATTCAATGTCAACCTATGCATATGATCAAGGACTTACACAATAAAGTAAGAGTGACTTTATGGGAAAGGGACATGCCACTGTATCATATTAAATGAAAGTAGAAGATACAACCTGATCGCCTTGATGTCGCAAGCTTCCTTTCAGTGACCCTTTGTTCCAACACACACACTTGCTCTGCACTTGCATGAAGAAGATCCAACACCTCTTGATAAACCAAATAGAGCCTTCAAGCTTCTGTCCAAGCAGGGTTCTTCACACAATTATTTCACCAATTCTTCATTCAATCTTTCTTAACCTTTTCCATGAGAAACCTTTCAATATATAGGAGAAGGAGATATGGTTTCATAGATGAGGATGATCCCACCAAATCTAAGAAGTCAGTAGAATGACAACCATACGAATGCCAACTCATTTTCTAGAAGATCCCCTTCTAGAACCTTTGTGACCTCTTCTTCTTTCCAAGCTTAAAAATAGGTTTTCACCCTCTATATGGAGCAGACTGCGAGAATTTCGCACCCTATGTGTGGGTGGCCTGCGGGAATGAAGGATTCTCGCACCCTAGACCATAGGCAGCCTGCGAAATCATCTTAAAAATATGTTTTTGGAAGAAGACAGGAGCCACTTTTCTCAGGCAAAAAGTCCTTGTTAGGAGCCTGAATACATCATTGTTGAGACATCACCAGAGTTACCAAAATCATTTGTAACATAATTCCCCCCAAAGTATGAGGCCGGAATCTATGACAGCTGAAATACTTTGTAAACTACGTCTGTGTGTCAGAAACCAAGAGCGCACCTAATCGGAAACTTGCAAACAACCAAGCATATGCAGAATATAATACCAGTTCTGAGGTAGGCATTCCCATACTCAGATCACAGATGGATGAAATCATGAATGTAGGTCATGGTCACCAATCATACACCGTGGATCCATGCCGTCAAAATACTGTATAGCCACCAAGAATACACTTTGGATCTATGTGATAAGACTTAAATTAAGATGACATAGCCACATGACATACAAATTGGATCTATGTGTCGATGCAAATCACACATACTCCATCACAGCTAGGATCAGAAAGATGAGACCTAGGGTCTTCAATCCGTCACCTGAAAGTACGAATCTAGCCATGTGATTACATGTGTTGAAGTCAAACATGGTAGAAACCACTTGAATACCGTTCATTGATGAAACCATTAACAAGTGCGAGGAAAATCACCATTAATGTCAATGACTCCCAAGGTACACTAGTACAATCCAACGAATGTGAATAAATGAGTTGAGGTCGAACACTCGATGGAACCTCCCGATCAGGGATCAATAAGGAAAACCCACTGTCGGAAACGAGGAAACCTGCCATTGAGGCATGCAAGTTCCAAGGTACTAGATAATTTCTAAGTCTTGTTTCCGGATAATGAGTTAGAGTCGACAGAACAAGACTCATCACAGGAGGGCCTTGATGTATCTCCCATCAATGACGCAAAATAAGTAATAGATTTTGAGGATGAAACAGAGTATGAATACAGGTCGAAACAGACACAAGGACGGCTGACATAGTAAGAATGGACAACTGTAAATGGCCGACTCAATAGAGGGCTCGTGTGAAATTCTCTTGAACATATGAACGACACGACCAAGGACTTGGCAGCATTGACTCAAAAAATGACCCAAGATATGACCTTGTAGCAAGTCGAACAAGAGACAAATGGATTTCCCAACCCGAATTCAAATGACGAATAGGGGGTGTCATGTTCAAGAGCAACGCTTACTGCCATTAATATAAATATGAAAACACATCCCTTTCCAAAAATTTCCCCCACCATTTCTGGTGAGTACCTTTTTATTTTTATGCAAGCTTGAGGAGGATAACATATGCTTGTTGATGTAAGATCATCCTCCGGATGAGTCCCTCGGAGTATGTTTAATGAACCCTAGGAAGGAGTGGTTCGGTCCCATTACGGGTCTATCGATGTTTGTTTAATGAGTCCAAGGATAGAAAAATCGGGGGTTTTCATGTTTTGAGAGTCTGAAAAACACTTAAAGAGAACTATCTCAGTTCCTTTTTTGTAAAAGAGTTCGACGGGACCGAAAAAGTGATAAACTATCGCCCATCGAACGTTTTGTTCAGATACTTTTATGAGCATGAACAGAACAAGATTGCTCGGCCATATTTTCATTTTAATGGAGCGTGAAAAGAGCTTAAAGGGTACTCCTTTGTGTTCATCGTTTTTGTGTTACCATGACGAGTACGAAAAGATGAGAAAAGTATACTCGGTTACGTTCTCATGTATTTTCGAGCGCGAGAATGAATGAAGACTGAGCTTGAGGTTTTTCTAAAAACCCTAAAAAGCAGTCGTACATGCAACAAAAAGAAAAAACACTTGTACTCCTTCGTGTGGACATCAAAGTTGTTATATCTGCAAAAACCACACTCATAGGACTATTAGGGCATTAGTTTTTATAGACAAAATAATATAAAAAATCAACAAAAATGGTAAAAAGTGAATAAATATGGGTAAAAAGGGCTTTTACCATTTCATTGTGATTTTGCCAAAATCTTTGCCCAATACACCTCATTTTCTCCTGAATTTCTTTTCTCGATCACGGGAGGCACAAGTGACCATTTGGCGAACCCTCTCCGCCAACGAGGTAAGCTCTTGATCTCTCACCTTTTCCATGGTTTATTTTTAGTTTTTATTGACAATTTTTAGGGTTTTAGGTCCATTTTAGGGCCATAAGTCGCACCCGAGCATTCTCGCAGGCTGGCCATGCGGGACCTGCGAGAATCTAGGATTCTCATAGGCGGCCTTAAGGTCACCTGCGAGAATCTCGCACTGTGCTAAAGGGGTACCTGCAGGGGTCGAAAAATGAATTTTAAGATTGTCTATTGCTCAATAAAAATTATGCCAAGGTTTGAAATAAGTTGCTAACCCTTTTCTTATGGTTCTTGTGCAGGTATTTGACCATCACAATGTTGGAGTGGCAAGAAAGAGAACATGAGGAGGAGGATGCCATTTTCGGGAATGACCCGGGTACCATCACTGCCCTCCGAGACTGTGGGCTTTTGAAATTCTTCAGGGTTTCAGGCATGAGGGCTCAACTCAGATTGTTGGAATACCTGGTTCATATGTGGGACATGGACCAATAGTTGTTTCACGTGGGAGTCCAAACGTTGACCCTAGATATCGAGGATATCTATTTTCTAACAGGGTTATCATGGCGTGGGTACCACGCTAACTTGACCGGTGGCCGAGGCAGCGGACTCCCTATGAGTGAGTATTGTCACCAGTACTATGTTCTTGAGGCAGAAAGAAGCAAAGGCAAGGTTGTTATTTGGGGGGTCCAAGACTTGACCCTGCAAACCATCTTGTTCACTATAGCACGCATGGCTGGGAGCGCATCTCCACACATGGCACTCCATAGCTACTTCCAATACGCCATAGAGTGCACAGAGCCTCGAGTCTTCAACTGGTCGGATGCAGTTCTTCGCAGTGTGAAGAGGCAATTGACGAAGTGCAGAAGGGGAAACTTGAAGCATTTTGGGTACGGATCAATTTTGGTGTTCTTCTTTCTTGAGAGGGTCCCATTGCTGATATTACAGGTTGATTGGGGTTTACCGGCCCCACGGGATCCAAGGATGTTGAGGTGGTGCAACCTCATGGCCCGACACGTAGTTGGGCCCATCATCAAGTACAATGATTCATTTTTCGGCTGGTTGTGGCCCCAGATGTTGATGATTGATGACTACGCATATGCTAGTTTGTATTTCTGAGGGAATCCGAATTTGGCCCTGCCTGAGGATGCTCAGTGGGGTGATTTAGGTAAGAAGTACACATTTTGTTCTTTTTAAATGTTTTTGTAATTTTTATCATACGAAATGTATTTGTGTTTATCCAAGAACTAATCAAAACAATCTCTTTTTATGACATAGATGTGGGGCCATATCGACCTCCGGGAACGTCTCCTATTCAACGGCGAGGAGAGGCGGCTCTAGTGGCGATATGGGATGTCGAAGACTACGAGGCAGTGGAGCAGAACTTAGAGGGGTTGACTGCTGACATCCCAGATATGGCTATTGGGGAGATCCCTAGATGTTACCAAGGCCACACTGTGGGGGTGTCTGAGTCTATCAGTCGACTGCTTCGTAGGTTGGCCCGAGCAGTCGTGTGTTATCATGAGCGTCATCCGTGATGCTATTTTGTAGAAGCCATGGGCTTCGTATTTTTTAGATTTTGGCCCTTGGACAGAAACTTTTTGTAAAAAAATTTGATCGTTATATACATATATACGGCTTCTACCAACTTATCTTGTGTTGTGTTATAAATGTAATGTGTGATTGGTTTATAAATGGCCCAAATGCTTGTTTAACACATAGTTAGCTAATGCATCAGTCAATGTATTTAGACATCTAGGAATGTGTTGATACTCAATATAATCAAAATAACATTCCAATAGGAGGATTCGAAAATACACCCGTAATAAAGTAGGACTTCGAATAGCATAGACATTACTTAGTTGTGGTACTTCTAGCTGCGAATCGAGTCGTATAACCAGGTGGTGAATGCCAAGCGAGATAGCATCAATCAACAATTCGATGAAGGTGATATATTCTACAATATTATTGGTCGCACGACCCAAGCACACACCTCACAGACTGATGAGTTTGTTCGTAGGTGTGTAAATTTCCCATGCAGTAGAAGCAAGGTTCTAAGTACTACGGCTAGCGCCATCGGTGAAGCCAATGTGGGGCAATAAAGACTCTGACATCTGGAAACCAAACACAATGTAACATAATAGGTTGAGGGCAGAGACCAGATAACGAAAAAGCATACTACAATAACACACAAGAAGTATGATACAGTAAAATACAAGCACTCATGGACAGGTGATCTTAGGCATAGTACTTCTTTAAGTACAACCTGTTTCTGGGTTCACTCAAAGGGATACCATCATAGTCTTCCAACTCATAAGCTCCTTTCTCCAGAACTTGTCTAACTATATAAGGACCTCACCACACAGCTTCAAATTTTCCAGATCCTAGCATATCCCTATCTTGTTCATATAGAAGAACGAGATCACCTTCGGAGAAAACGCGTGGCCTAACATGTTTGTCGTATTGGGCTTTGACGCATTTCTTCTAGGCTTCTATAACTAGGATGTCATTGTGACGGGTTCCGTCTAATTGCATAAGATACAACAGACATTCTTATTCGGCAGAAGTGTTCGGGAGAAGTTCGACGGCTAGTTTTAGGGAGGGTATCTCACATTCAATTGGCAAGACGGATTCTAGACCATACACTAACTTGAATGGGATAAACCCGGTAGCAGACTTAACGGATGTCCGGTAAGCCCACAATGTTGAAAACAACATTGTGTGCCAACTCGTTTTGTGAATCCCTATCATTCGTCGAAGCATGGTAATGAGGACCTTGTTTATTGCTTCGACTTGGCCGTTGACTTATGGGTAATATGGTGTTGAGTTTTCATGGCGAAGACCCAACTTTTCAATGAGTTTGGACATCATGAAGTTTCTAAAGTGGCTACTATGATCAGTAACGATAGCTTGAGGAACACCAAATCGAGAAATGATGTGATTGAATATGAATAATGTTGCAGTCCTTCCGGTATTGTCGAATGTTGGCATCGCCTTGGCCCATTTCGCAAAATAATCTACGGCTACAATAATGTATCTATGCCCCCCAGCTAAGTGAGGGAAACATGTCATGAAATTGATACCCCATTTCGCAAAAGGACCAACGGAGACTACAGGGTGTAGAGGAGTAGGGTGTGATCATATTTTATTGTTGTAGGTTTGGCAAGCGTGGCATTTTTGGATGGCACTTATACAATCGTTGAATAAAGAAGGCCAAAAATACCCTGCTCGTAAGATCTTCTGGGCAGTAGCATACCCAGACATGTGACCACCACAGGCTCCAGAATGGTAGTCATTTAGGGCTTTCTCGACTTCATCAAATGTGAGGCAGCGTCGAAAAATTGAGTCAATCCCACGACGATAAAGAGTATCGCCGAGGATAATATACTGACGGGCTTGGTAGCGTATTTGACGGCAGTCAGTGCTAGAAAAATTGGGCCAAAAATTTTGGGTCTAGATATATATATGATGATATCTCTGTACCAACGATCATCAGAACTAATCAGGAAAAGAGATTCATCAGGTAATGAATCGGCTGCTACATTTTCCATTTAAGAGCAGGGAAGGTCGCATATCAACTCGGAAAACGCCAAGGATTTCTTGGACTTAGCACGTTTGAATTCTAAGTCGAACTCCTAGAGTATTACGATCCATTTGGAGTATTTTCCCCCTAGCAATTGGCGTGTAAGAATGTGTTGCATAGGGTTGCAGGTAGAAATTATCGTAGTCTTGCGAGAGAGGATCTAGTGTCGAAAATGTTGAATGGATTGGATGGCTGCCAAGGCCAGTTTTTCAACATGTAAATACTTGGTTTCGATAGTCGTGAAACTCCGACTCAAGTAATAAATGACATGTTCGTCATGATAATCATCCTCCTGGACGAGAACCATAGCGATGGTATAGTCTGAGGCTGCAAGGTAAAGGAAATAATCCTGATTGTAATCAGGAGGGGAGAGTAGTGGGGTATGAGTCAAAGACAGTTTCAAAGCTTCAAAATATTTGTTGGCAGTAGTATCCCATATGAACTCAGAATCTTTCTTGAGCAGTTGCGTGAATCCAAGAGTTAGCTCAGCATAGTTTGGGATGAAACGACAGAGAAAGTTTGCCTTCCCTTGCAAACTTTGTAACTGGTGAAGCGAGGAAGGAGGAGGGAGATTGAGAATCACCTCGACCTTCAAAGGATCTACCCTGATCCCTTGACGTGAAACAATAAAGCCCAGAAGTCGGCTGGATTCTACGCAGAAAACACATTTGTGGGGATTCAAGCATATATGGTAAAATCGACATTGAAGGAAAATGGCACGGAGGTGGATTGGATGATCGACACAGCACATGGAATGAGCGGGTAAGTCATCGAGATATGGTTGCACAATGTGCTTTATGTCATGAAAGGCGTAAGACATAGCGCGTTGAAAAGTTGCACCAGAATTCTTTAAACCGAATGGGAGTTTTCGATAGGCAAAAGTGCCCCAAGGACAAATAAAAGCGGTCTTGTGTTGATCCACTGGTACGATATTGATTTGATTATATTCGGAGAAACCATCCATTAGAGAGAATATTTCTCTTTCGGCACAATCGTTGACGATATGGTCAACGAAGGGGGTAGGAAAGTTGTCTTTAGGACAAGCTTTATTAATGTCCCTATAATCAACGCACACATGGATTGTGCCTTGTTTCTTGTCGATTGGAACAAGATTGGAAACCAAGTCAGTTAGAGCCACTGGGTAAATGAAGCCAGCCTTAAGAAGTTTCTCAACTTCAAGCTTGATAGCGGCTACTTTACGTGGGTGGACCGGATGAAGTCATTGCCAGACGGGTTTAGCATCCGGGTATGTCTTGATTTCATGTATCACAATGTCGAGGTCAATACCCGGCATTTCTTCATATCTCCAGGCGAAGACGTCATGAAATTCTTGGAAAAGAGACTTGTAGGTAACAACTTTGTCATGGGAACATGAAGCTCCAATATGCACATTTTCGACAATTTCGAGTTTTATGGAGATGTCGAGGGGGATGGTGGGTGAGATGTTACTTAAGTTCCCTTCGTAGAACAGATCATGTGTAGACTCGAAAAAAATAGAAATGACGACAACAGTCGACAGGGTCGATATTCGTTGGTAACCCTCGATGGTGTGTTGTTCCAGGAAGATGATGGAACAATGATGTCCATCATCCCAAGGGGTGTCTTCCATGTACATAACAGACATAATCATCTCATCCATGGGAAAAATGACGTGGAATGGATCTGGAGATAAGTCACCAAGAGAGGGGGTCAAAAGGGTTTCCGATTGAATGGCTTGATAAGTAGATTCAACCGGACTTAGTGGTATTTCGTCACCATATCAAAGATGATCGCCTGGGTTGGGTACCATCCATGGGTTGTAAGATGAAGGGGTTCTGTGAATGGAAGTGGAGATCATGTTGATCGAAGCGACAAATGGATGTGTAACATTAGGTGGTGGGATGGGGAAAGTGCCCATCAACGAGGAATCTTTAAGAAGACCCACACCGATGTTTTCGTATCCGGGGGGGGTTTGCAATGAACGGTATGTTATCGGTACATGTATCAGAGTGGAAGAAGGCCAATTGGTCGACGGTCACTACTTTTCCTTGATGTGGGAAGTGCACGACACAGAAAAGATTCGACACAACTGCTCATATGGAATCGATTTAGCTACGACCAAGTAGGAGGTTGTAATCGAGAGGAGCATCAAAGACCTCCACTTCAACTTGGACCGTTTTTCCTTCTAACGTAATAGGAAACAAAGGGAGGACACCATAAGGCTTAAAACCAGATCCATTGAAGGATTTGAGCATGTTGTGGGATTCAGTCAAAGGAGGATAGCCGATGGCTTTCCAGCATGTAATAGACATGACACAAGTCGAGGCACCCTCATCAATAACCGTTCTGCAAATGTTTTTGTCGGAGACAATAACTTGTATTTGGAAGGCGAGTTGAGGGGATAATCTTGGAATGTGATCTTCCAAGTCAAAAATTATTGAATTCGTATATGTAGGGTCGATTCCACCAATATCTTTCAACGGTGCCTTCCATTGTATCGAACAACTCTGAAGGACTTCAAGAGCGGACATTGCGGACGGTGCTTGGGCCAGATCTTCGACAATACTGTAGTTTTGGACAGCATGTGCACGGGGATTGAAAGCCAATTTTTGAACAACACCCTTTGGAGGAGGGCGAAGAACTATATCTAGGTTCGTTCATTCAAGGTGAAGAGGACCGTTGGTAGGTGGAGTCATGGGAGATGGTTGGACCATCGAAGGAGGTGTCGCATCAACCGTCTCTTTGGAGAAAGAATAATCTTTGGCTCGAGTGGTAAGTGTGATGTCATTCTTCTTTGAATTTCCTATACACATTAAGACATAGGATGTATTAGAGGGGGAAGGTTGGTCATGAATGACCAATTGGGCATGTTGTTGAGACGAGAAGGGTTGTGACAAAACGGCTGGAGTGGGGGGTTTCGTGGTTCCTTGAAGGAACTTAGTAACCTCGGCTTGTCGTGGAAAATCCTTAGTGTAGTGATCATACCCGTAGATAAGACAAGGGTATCGGGGTTTGCGCTTATCTCTATCGTCAACAGGTGGTGTTTTAGTTTTCTCAGTTTGTGAATTATTTCTGTCCTCCTTATTCTTACCCTTTCCTTTTCTAGATTTGTTTTTTCCAGCGGGGGTAGATTGAACAGAATTTACCTCAGAAGTCTTGTCGATGGGAGGGGTAGGAGACAAAGCATTTTGAACATTAGAAGAAGTGGGTTTTGGATTTTTGCCAAGGGTTTGAATGGAATGCGGTTGGGCATGGAAAGTGCCAATCACACTGTCATCTGCATGAGAAGCAGCGGGAGTGGTCGAAGTGGTAGAAGTAGAAGGATGAGGTGCGTCAGGGAGTAAGTCATAAAGAGTACTCATTTGTGAGTAAACGAGGTCTAGGTATTGGGAACGACTGATTACCTGTTCTTCGGTAACCACTCCATCCATGGCAATGTCACTACCGATGTCATTCACGAATGATTTTGTGAACCACTCTACCAGCAACTGATCAGAAAGTTCGAGTTTGATGAGACGTCGTCTCCATCGCCACTCATGAATGTGATCAAAGATATGAGTGGCTTTGGTTTGTTTGAAAGAGCTCAAAATCTCGGTTCTCATTTCATAGTGGATCGGTAACTGGTAGTGGGTGAGGAAAGCCATAGCGAGGGTGTTGAAGTCGGAGAAGAAGCCTTGTGGTAATTCTATATACCACTTCACGGCGAAACCCATGAGGGTTCGCTAAAAAATGCATAAATGAATATAGTCATCCATCAAGGAGTTGGATGAGCACCAAAGGTGAAAAGTCATTACATGATTGTTCGGGTCCTCTCCTAGTTTACCATCGAATTTAGGGATGTCGGATGGTAGTTTGGCTGGTATGGCAGGCCATTGAGGAGAGTGATGGATTGGATCATTTAAAATTCTTGACAGATCTGGTAGGTCCAGGGTCGCTAAGAAAGGTAATTGTCTAGTCACATGCGGGCACTGGTGACTTTGGGGGGGAAGTCTTGTCGGTAAACCAGTGGGACCATAAGCAATTTGCATATATTGCGAAGATCCGGGTAGATTTGGTTGTTGGTGTGGAAGCAAGTAATTCATAGGGTTGTACCCTTGAACAGGGGCATGGGGTGGAGCATTCAAGCCCCAAATAGGATTAGACATACCTAGATAGGGTTGGCCTATACTAGGGGGTATGACGGAGCTAGCCTGAGGTTGTTTCCCCCCAGTCGAGTGGGGATTATGTTGTATAAGATGATCCCAATACTGGGCCAAGGATGGAGGTATGTTTTGTCCATAGGGTGGGTTTGGTGGGGGTTTCCCATCAATCAGGGGTTGTGTCCCGGTTGGGATTTGTTCTGCAAAAGGGGGTTGAGTTTGGCCTCCTTGGTGAAATTGTTCACCAACATGGATCTGGTAATTCAGTGTGAACGACGAAATGGTACCACTAGGATCAGTGCCTCTGATAGAGGATGGAAGAGGTCCTCTGAAAGGGGGTGGAGGAAGTGTTGGAATGAAACCGGGAAGATGGTGCCTAGAAGGAGTGGAACTGCCAGGAGTCCTGGATGAGATTTGGGTAGGAGCGGGAATAGAAGCATTCAACGCATGCAGGTATCCGAGTGGAAGTGTTGGGGTGACTCTGGGTGAAAATAGTGTGCCAATCTGGGCTTGGCTAGCCACGGTAGTCCGCATTTGAGGACTCATAGTATCTGTGTAATGGACCATTTGTAAAGGGAGAGTCAAGATGTGGTCAGCTCGCGGAGCTTCTGTACCAGGAAAATAATAAGCAGTAGTAAAAGGTATTGCGTCTGGATCATATGTTTTTGGCAACTCAGGTGCGATAGTGATATCAATGCCTGCTCCTGAGCCAAAGAGATCCCGTCTAAAAATGCCAGTAGTCCAAAAAGGATCTTGACCCTCAATTCCTATGAAAGGTTCGTTTGGTGATCCAGAAGACTGAACAACTAAGTCTCCAGAAGAATTCACCTACACAATATGTCTCTCGGAGACAGGATGAAGTCGAAAGTCCTCTCGAGAATTGGTAATTTGGAACCGTTCTAGAGAGTTATTTCTTTCCACTTGTGGAGTGGCAACGTCTTGGACTTCACTCTGTTGAGGAGAGCCCTCCGATGAGCTGGTAGGAAAGGGTTGAGAACCTTCCAGATTTTCTGGGGGTAAACCTTACATTCTATGTGAATGGCGTGGAGGGTCATTTGTGATCGATTTAGAAACTTACGAAGAAAATTCTATGGTCAACTTGGGTAAACCAACAACATGCGCTAGTAAAAATATAAGAATCAAAACCAAGCAAACAAGACCTTCTAATTCTGAAGTCACTAGTTGGTGATGAAATCCAACATCGTAATGACGAGACAAGAAGGGGTTGGGCTAGGGTGGAAAAGTTACGTTGATGACCTGCTTAACAGACTTACACACTGGTGCAAGCTCCCACACATAATCATGGGTATACCCTCCAAAGAGCCCGAGTGAGTTTGGCCAACGTCGATTCCAGATACCGTGAAGACTTGCCCCTTCACAGTCACCTTGGGTAAGACCCTGAGAAGATAGGATACTAAGGTTACCACCAACAACGATGATGCCTGGGGGAATAGTCGACAGTACGATCCACACGCAAGGGCAGGGTATCTAGCCCAAAATCAGCTCGAGAGGCTTCCACTCATCATTGTGAGTATACCTTCAAGTGACCCCCATAATACGTGCAATCTCTACACCGATATCAACACAACAGGGTGAGTAACTCTGTCAATCTCAATGCGACCACGGGTTTGACCCTTGTGTGAGAAGGGCTTCCCAGGACAAAATGTTGCAAATGGAATTTGGCACTCCTTACCACAAGATGCTATTGTGTGTTTTGTTCTTTGGAGAGTGTATCTCACTATCTATTCCAAAGCTCTAGCCTAGCTAATGTTGGTGTAAAAGAGTCCTAGAAAAAGTTTCTAGTTAAATTTTAAAATTGCGCAGTATTATTAAAGGTTGTTGTTACTCAAAAGGAGACGGAAATGAAACTGATGTTGTGTAAGACTCTGACCCAAAAATGCATAAATAGGAATGAATGATACAAAATTTGTTGTTCGATGAATCCTATTTACAGGAGGGGGAGAGGAGTTTTCTGGAACAACGTGAACCACGATGTGTGATCTTCTCGGAAACACAATATCAAACAATCATGAACAATGCAAATTCTCTATTCGTTCTTTTTCAGTACTTGAATGTCAATATTTTGAATAAAAAGTTGCTTAAAAAATAAAATGTTTTTAATTTTTTGTTAGAAACCCAACAACAGGGTTGGAACTAAGACAAAAAAGCAACCAACGAAAGAGAAATATACAACCAAAACCCAAACCAATCTTTCAATGAAGACAAAAATAACAAACTGACAAGATAAGTCTCTTCAAATGCATATGGGTAACATTTTTTCAAGTAATAAGCAATCGAAAAGAGAAATTAATCTCAACTTTTGAACCAATCAAAGGCTCCCAACCAAACAAGCACTCGGATTTCAAAACCGGAGATTATACCCTTGTTGTGAAAAGGTCAAGAGATAAAAATTGAGAAAACATGATCAAGAGGAGCTTAATCATTCACACGATTTGAAGTCAAGAATCATTCAATCACTGGCCAGAGAAGTCCTTCCTAGACACACAAACCAATCTGGGCATCTGAGGGCAAAAAAGGCTTAAATCCAAAAATTTGCAAGTGGGTTCATAGGCTGGCAGTGGAGTGCAGTGCGAGAATGAAGGATTCTCGCAAGCTAGACAAAGGCAGAGTGCGAGAAATTCGCACTGAACTAAACAGTAGGGTGCAAACTCTAGTGGTTCTCACGGGCTACATAAGGGTGCAATGCGAGAAGGCCTGGAATCAAGCAAATTTTGGAAAAAAGACAAAAAAAAATTAAGGAACTTCTGGATTCAGGGAGTCTATAAGGGTATCCTCAAGACTCAAAGATTGATGGAAATGAAAAATTATAAGCTAAGAGAAAATGGCCAAGGAAAAACCACCAAAACTGGGTTGTATCCCCAGTGGAGTCGCCAATTTTGTTATCGAACAAATCGGTAGGTGCGAACACTAACAGATCTCCCTAGATCCACCTGGATCTAGAAAAAAACAAGACAGGACATGACTCTTTCCCTAAGTTACAGCCATTAAATGTATTAATAGGAAGGAATAAGTGACATACCTTTATATCGCTTCCTTAGGTCTTTGTTGTTCTCTCTTCGCTTCGGGGCTCTCGTGAAGTCAAGTCCAAGACAACACAAACCAACCAAAGTGAATATAGCAAAGTATATTCAATGTCAACCTATGCATATGATCAAGGAGTTACACAATAAAGTAAGAGTGACTTTATGGGAAAGGGACAAGCCGTTGTATCATATTAAATGAAAGTAGAAGATACAACCTGATCGCCTTGATGTCGCAAGCTTCCTTTCAGTGACCCTTGGTTCCAATACGCACACTTTCTCTGCACTTGCATGAAGAATATCCAACACCTCTTGATAGACCAGATAGATCCTTCAAGCTTCTGTCCAAGCAGGGTTCTTCACACAATTATTTCACCAATTCTTCATTCAATCTTGCTTAATCTTTTCCATGAGAAACCTTTCAATATATAGGAGAAGGAGAGATGGTTTCATAGATGAGGATGATCCCACCAAATCTGAGAAGTTAGTAGAATGACAACCATACAAATGCCAACTCATTTTATAGAATATCCCCTTCTAGAACCTTCGTGACCTCTTCATCTTTCCAAGCTTAAAAATAGGTTCACACCCTATATATAGAGCAGAATGTGAGAAGTTCACACCCTAAGTATGGGTGGCCTGTGGGAATGAAGGATTCTCTCACCCTATACCATATGCAGCCTACAAACTCATCTTAAAAATATGTTTTTGGAAGAAGACAGGAGCCACTTTTCTCAGGCAAAAAGTCCTTGTTAGGAGCCTGAATACATCATTGTTGAGACATCACCAGAGTGACTAAAATCATGAGTAACATTGGCTGATGAGAAAAAATCCAAACGATTAGTTGAAGAGGCTGAAGCTAAGAGGGAAGCAAAAGAACAATTGAAACAACAAAATCACAAGAGTTGACCAAGACCCCAAGTAATCCATCTACGCCCAATATGGGCATTGTGAACATTCCACCTCAGGAATACACTCCCCTAAATATTTTCATAGGTGATTCTACCTTCTCTCCGTAAGTTCTGAATTTTAGGCATTGTAGTGTCCATTGTAGATTATTATTATGACGACGGAACAAAAAGCATTGAGAAGATATCAAATAAGAGAAAAAGGGGAGAATCCGCCAATTCTAGGTCATCTACAGGAAAAGTTTTGGAGTGGAAAGTTGGGCTTGACCTAGAAGAGAATTTTTTTCAAGCCACTTATGCCCTCCATGAATCTACAGGATTGAATTCCTCATATTTTCTAGAGGTAACCAACGGCTTAAGCACAACCCGAAACAGGATTACAGAATTGGAGGCAGAATTGAAGATTGTGAAGGACAAGCTCACTGTGGAATTTGAAGAAGCCACAAGGGTGGTTGTAACCCTCATCAAGGAAAATTTGAATACAGCGTTGCAAATGAAAAGGGATGAGATGAATCTAGAGTATGAAAGAAGGGCACAGACCCAACAGGACACCCATGTTAGAGAACTAGAATGTGTGAAACTAAAATTTGGTGATGAGATAGAGCAACTAAAAAAGGAACACATTGGAGAAGTTTCCAAGATGCAAATGGAATTAACTTAATTTAAGGAGATCATGGAGCAACAAAGTTTCCAGATCCTGGGGTTAGTACAAGAAAAGAAAAAACTTGAAAAAACTCTCGAAGAGAGAAAGGCCTCAATTCTCGCTCTGGAAAATGGTAAAGCCAAGGCATTGGAGCTAAATGAGAAACTCAAATCTGAGCAGAAATACTTATTATGTCTTCTCAGTGATATGCAGGCTAACCAAAGTGGTCAATTAAGACTATAGGATAGAATAATTGAAATTCAAGGACAATATCAGGAGGAAAATGATGCCTTCGATCAAATTCTCAAATGGCAAGAATTGTATGAAGCACCCCCGACTAAACTACCTTTGTATACTAGGAAGGAAAAACTCAAGCATCGGGTTTTCTTCGACACTTGAAAACCTTTCTTGAAATATATTCAGAGCATCCAAGAAGCAGCAACTAATGCCTTCCAGAATTTTTGGAGTAGCTCGAATGATATCATGGAAGAATTTGAAATGCAATTGATGTCCCCCATCGACGAGGAAACACCTGCCGCAATGAGGCTAGTTGAAGTGAAAGAACGCAGGGGAATTAGTAAGGTAAACATTGAGAATTTAACTCAAGTGAAAAAATGACTCCTTGAAGAACACATGTTGAAGTCTGCCAGGCTCATCATCATGACCCAACACTTTGTGAAATGCACCGCACAAGAGTTTCAACAAGAAGTGTCCATTAAGGTGTGTGATGGGGAACTATCCATTGAAAAAATGCAATCAGGAAAGCTAGAGGACATAATGAAGGATTATTCCCTTTGGGAAATATATCAAGACTAGATGCAAGGGTAGAGCATCTCATGAAGACAGAATTTTTGTAACTACTCCAGATGTCTCATGCCTTCTATTTTGTAATTTTATTTTTGATGAGGAATATGAAGATTCATTTTGGAAAACTACCTTGGGCTCATGATGGAGCCACGAGAATGTAAACAGACACTCCAAAGTTGTAAAAGAGGAGGATTGCCCATGAAAAAGTGATTTTGGTTTTTGGATTGTAGCTGAACAATATTATTATTGTATGTTTAATTTGAACCAGTGACATTTTGAGGATCTTAGTGCAAATATGTATGAATGAGATTTATCTTTCCATGCTTGTTATTTTATGTAATGTGTTAATGTTAGTTGTATGAACTATTTATTCACTAGTGTTTGACATATTTACAGTTTTCGTGATTCTCACATATAAGTGAAGCGATAATGTGATTAGTTGGTGAATCAAATATTTGTTTCGAACTCATTATATTGTTAATTCTTAATAATTTTGACCACGAATTATTTCGGTGTAAGTAACACAATTATTTAACTGCACTTATCTTTTAGTTTGCTCATGATCAGGATAGAATAGAGTAGAATAGAATAAAAGTGCATATTAGGACTGTAGCTAATTATTTAACTTTAGAATTAGTTCATTTGAGTTTTACTTCATCTAAGAACCTTCGATTCTCATATTCATATTTAGATAGTAAATTAGTTATATTGGTAACCATGCCAAAATATGGTCAGAAATGCTATTCCAAATGAGAGTGGGTCTAATTGGGACCTACCATCGAGCGTTCTCCCTTACCTGCTTGAACGGGTCATTATGGCCCATCAACACAACCCAAGGGATATAATTGTGATTGTGTTAATTCCTTGAAGTGTTCCCATTTAGTCGCCATGGAATTCTTCCGTAACTTCAGAACATTTAGATAACTCTCCCATTATAATCAAATCATTCCAAAAAACATTTAAACGGCTAAAAGAAATATACTTATCTTATTGTATGCAAAATGAAATACACGTCTACCTAATTTAGCCAACTATTGAGGTTTTAAGCATTTATTTGTCCATCATAAGATGAAATTGAGAGTTTTTATTTCCACTAGAACATTAGAATATGAAGAAAAAAACTATTTGTCATCATTGCAAGCTCCTTACCTTTAGTATTTTCACGGATAGCACCTTCCTCTTCATACTTGGATTCTATTGTTCATTCTTCTTCCTTCATTACTCATTTTCATAAGCTTTGATTCTTTTGTATTCATGGCTTCATAGAGGTCAACATTTTCATAAGTGGATTCATGTATTTGTGTTTAGTTTTTTTTTCATGGAAAAAATCGCAATTTATATTCATATAAAAGAATAGAAATGACATTCTTCATGGGAATGTAGAACATTACAAATATATACCCTTCAAGTATTCAAAAATATCCAGCCATATGTATCTAAATATGAGCGAAAAAAATGATTTACAAAGAATCAAGGTTTGTAGAAATCCTCAATCCTATTTTTTTCCCTTCTTTTTTTTTAAACCTCAGTCTACCCCCCTGGTGGGGGATCTATAGGAAAATTTCATGCTCCTTGTCACTTTTGAATTCCCACTATTCACCAAAAGTGTCTGCTCCTTGTCTGAGTAAAACTATCTTATTCATGATCTCTATTCACTCCTCATGACGTATCCTCTTGATTTTCTACTAATGAGATATTACCTTCATTCAAACTTTCTGGACCAATGTCACCTTTTTAATCCTACAAGGATGGAATAATATCAATAGTAATTCTTTGAATATTTTACCAAATAGGACTTACATTGACTATAATGTTAAAATATTATAAGTGTTGTTGAGATGATGAACCATTGGTTTCCAAGTATCTTTTAGCCTAATACCATCATCTTTTTTCATGTTGTTTCTATCATCTTTCTTCATGTTGTTTTTGAATAAAGTAATTCAATTTCTTATGTTATTCTTCTTTCATAGAAATGAAGAATTTTGGGTATTACCTTCTTGTCTTCCATGTGATGTTTGGAGGAATGAGAATTCTTTGCAACCACATATTTCTTTGTTTTATCATAAACTATGAAATTGTTATGCTCTTTAATCTTATTTGGATTGAACAACTAGTCTCGCTAATGGAAACTTTGCCAAAGGCAGTGCACCCATTCGAAGCTTCTTCCTCTTAGAGATATAGGGGATGCATTTTCAACCCCCATATTCTTAACTCCAAGGGGGATGGTACACCATAAGGATCTCAAAATAATCTCAAATTCCACACCTTAAACCAATAGCTCCATGTTACATTAAAACCCCCTTCAATGTCAAATTCATATTATTTATTCGTAGGACATGGAGGGAATGAGAATGAAGATAATATGGATTTCCTTCCTACACGTTCTCAAAGAAAGAAGTCTTATGTAGATTTTGGTGGAGGCCACTTTCTCTTACCAACAGCCTATCGACTTCCCTATGCCATGGAGATCCAAGAAAATTAGAATTCAAATAACAAAATTTATCATAAATTTTTCCCACCTAAAGAATCCAAGTTGTTTTAATTTCATTATATGCATTTCAGACCTCCTTCCCAAACCAAGTAACAAAAAGGATTAGATTCCCTAGCGTAAGGACCCCATCACTTACATTGTATCATTTCTACAACACACTGAGCACTGGATCCCTTGTGTTCTACAAAAGTGCCACAATGTTGTGAAGCAGAGTTGGAGAACGATTCCCAACCACTTCAGTCTAGCTTGTATGAAAAAATAAATATATATCATGTTGTTAAGATTCATTATCTCACAAATATTAAATTTGAACTTGGGACTGCTAGGGTTTGGAGAAACTGCAAGCTAGGGTTTGGCATTTGTGGCCATAGCAGAGTACATCATGAGTACCAAAGGGGGGGGCAAGGGGACCCCCTCATACAAATAGGTAGTGGTGGACAAGGGGAAAGGGCCAAGAGGTGTAGGTTTCAAGGCACCAATGTTAGGCACCTCGGGATCAGAACCAGAGAAAGGCAAGGAAAGGGAACAAGGAAAAAGTGATTGCATGGGGACAGAAGCCCGAGAAACTCAGAGTGAGGTGCAAGACATGGCGAAGCCAAATGGGACAGAAGAGAGAAACCCGTGTAAACCCAAAATGGCAATGATACCCAAGGTGATATTGGAGGATCCAAAAACGAAACTCTATAGGTACTAGATGAATATGCATGCGCTAATATGTAAGTTTATGGGTTTATGGCCCACCGAAAGAACGTTGCGCAACTGGATTAAATATTACTGGAATCCAAGCGGAGAGGTGGAGCTCCACCTGGGATCGAAAGGTTTATTTATAGAAGTATTCATGAACCTGGAAGACAAGGATAGAATCTTTGAGGGGGGGTGTACTTCCACGCCTCAATAGGTCTGTACATGCGGCCATGGAAGGAAAATTTCTCCCCAGAAAAAGAAACCTTCACAAAGGTGTCGTTCTGGCTGAGACTTTACACCTTACCTTTAGACTACTAGTTTCCCTATACCTTCGAAGAAATAGGAAATAAACTGGGGAAATATGTGAAGACATTGGAGGCTACCCTAAAAGGGAGATATACATCTTATGCAAGAATTTGCATAGAGATGGATGTGTCGGGAGCACTCCCAGAAGCCATAATCCTAGAATTCATGGATGAGGAATGGGTCCAAAACATAGACTATGAACAGATCCCCTTCAGATGCATAATATGTCATGAACATGGACACCTGATCAGAGAATTCCCTCTTAATAAAAAATAGGAAATAGAAAGCCCCAAACAACACTAGGATGAGGAAGGGTTTATAAAACCTAACCCCAAAAGAAGAGCAAACATAAATCAGAATAAAACAACAACAGGGAGCAACCCGGAGACCCGGAAGAGAACAGAAGGGAAGGAACACAACAATAAAGGGGAAGAATATGAATATGAAGTGGCAACAGCTCAAGAAGCCAGAGAAAAAGCAACAAACGAGCCCACCAATCAACCAAGCAATAGAAAGGAACAGGGGAGTAGTGAAACCCCACTGGATGGAGAAAAAATGGAAAACAACACCCCCATGCAAGAAGCAGAGGGAGACGCAGAAATGACCCCAAGAGAAGTAGGAACTGAAGACCCAGATCTCAAAGACCTTGTGGAAAGGGAAGGGATAGATATTTCAAACATACTGGAGCAATGGAAAAGACAGGGAGTAGACAATGTGCCAATGGAGCAACTAGATCGCATTCAATACCTGTTTCTCCTAAGGGAGGATGCCAAAGCCAGAGGAATAAAGCGCACACATGGGGAGATTGGACACCTAGGAGTCAAAGCTGGCG
>JASDQU010305481.1:0-13474 GCA_032191745.1 Picea mariana | reverse complement strand
TATTTAAATGAAGTTTAAAAATTGGAATATAAGAGGCCTAAACAACCCAAGAAAGTAGAGGATCCTTAAAAATAGACTAAAGAAGGAACAACCAGATCTCTGCTTCATACAAGAAACAAAATGCACTACCGACAGAATGGAGGAAATTAGTAAACAACATTGGCGCAAGTACAAGACAATGGCTACAGAAGGCCATCAAGGGGCAGGAGGTATTCTCACCTTGTGGAACCCACAAGTGTTGAGCTTAATAGCAGCTGAAGCGACTTGGCATACCCTTATGGCATGCATGCAAATCATTGGAAGCACGGAGGAGATTGTGTGCACTAATGTGTATGGACCTCAGGTTTCAGAGGAAAAAAGAAGAATGATACAAAACCTAGAAGACCTGAAGACCCGAACCAACAACCTCCATTAGATCCTGGCAGGGTATTTCAACATCATCATGTCACTTACGAAGAAAAAAGGAGGTACCATCAGGATGGACAGGGATGCGGAATAATTCTCAAAGTTCATAGACACGGCAGAGATGGTAGACCTCAAAACTAATAATGGTCAATTCACTTGGAATAATAAACGGATGAACCAGTATCATGTAGCAAAAAGACTCAAACGATTCCTAGTATCGGAGTCAATCATCATGTAGGGACTAACCTTAGATTGCAGCATCCTTCCCTAGGGGGGATCGGACCACTGGCCAGTCCAACTAGAAGCAGGTTTCCAAACCACCCCAAAGAACAGACCCTTCAGAATTGAGAAATTTTGGATCGACCACCCGACGTTCAAGGAAAGAATCAAACAATGGTGGTGGGAGGAGCAACCAAAGCAAGGGACAAGGATGTTCAAACTCTATAAAAAATTAAAGTGCATCAAATGTAAGCTCAAGGAATGGAATAAGGATACCTTCGGAAACATTAACCAAGAGAAACACAACTTAGAAGACAAAATGAGAAAACTCCGGGAAACCTGCATAAAGGAGGGCTATATGGTGGATCGCAAGCAGGAAGAGACCCAGATGGCCAAGGAATGGGAAGCTAGATGCTAGCAGGAGGAAACACTCTGGTGACAAAAGTCCTGTATCAGATGGCTCAGGGAAGGAGAGCGGAATACCAAGTTTTTTCATAGAACAATCATGGCCCAAAGAGCCCACAAAAAAATCCTGAAGATCAAGGACCAGGATGGAATAGAGAGAGAGTCACATAAGGAGATCAAAAATACTCTGGTAAACCACTTCCATGGAATAGCCCAAGAACCCCACCAAGATAGAATGGAGGCCATTCAAAGGATAACCCAGCATATCCCTTGACTGATCACTGAGGAACAAAATTTCAATCTAAACAAACAAATTACAGGGGACGAAATTGACCAAGCGCTCCAAGAAATGCCCAATGGGAAAGCCCCAAGCCCAGATGGCTTCACAGTGGATTTTTTCAAAGCCTACTGGGACATAGTCAAACAAGATATTTATAGGGTAGTGGAAGACTCTAGAAGATCATCCTCCATTCTTAAAGCATTGAATGCTACCTTTATTACCCTCATCCACAAAGAAAATGAAGCCAAAACCCCTGACCGTTACAGACCTATAGCGCTATGCAATGTGTTCTATAAGATTATCTCCAAAGTCATTGCAAATAGACTGAAACCCCTTCTACCCACTCTGATCTCACAAGAATAGGCAGGCTTCGTGGAAGGCAGGAAAATCATGGATAATATCATCCATGCCCAGGAGCTTATCCCCACCCTGAAGCTTCAGAAGAGAGGGGGGATGATAATACAACTGGACCTAGCAAAAGATTATGAAAAAATTAGCTGGAAATATATGGTCAAGACCCTGGAAGCATTCGGCTTCACACAACGCTGGATTAGTTGGATAGTTAGCCTAGTGTCCACAACAAGCTACTCGATCCTTGTAAATGGAGCCCCAACGAAACCCTTCTAGAACACGTGAGGCATTAGACAAGGAGATATGTTGTCTCCCTTCCTATTCATTTTGATGATGGAAGGTCTCATTCGAAGCATAAAAATAATAACAGAAGCAGGTGAAATAACAGGCATCAAACCCCTTGAAAATTGTCCTACTTCCACACACCAACAATTTGTGGATGACACTTTACTCCATGGCATACCCATAGTCAAGGAAGAAAAATCATACAAATGAATCCTAGAAGAGTTTGGGGAAACCTCGGGTGCAGAGATCAACCACTCCAAATCTATGATCTTCTTCTTCAATACCAACCCCACAATCCAAAGAAACTTGGCCAATATCTTGGGATTTGAAAGCAAAGCTCTCCTAACCAAGTACCTGGGCATTCTCCTGACAGACAAAGCCTACAAAATTTCAACTTTGGAAGGAATAATCAACAAGTTACAGGAGCAGGTGGAAAATTGGATGTACAGATCCCTCAACCTTGCGAGAAGGCTTATTCTAACCAAGTTTGTTCTGCAGGCAATTCCATCCTTTATGATGTCGGTCTTCCCAACCCCTAAGGGGATTCTAAAAAAAGTAAGAAACATCCAAAGGAACTTCCTGTGGCGAGGAGCAGAAACAAAGAAAAAATGGGCCCTAGTGGCTTGGGAGAAGGTATGTAAACCTAAAAGTAAAGGAGGCCTCGGCCTACAAGACCCGCCAGTGACCAATGACACCTACGGGGAAAAACTCCAGTGGAGATGGGTCAAAAAAACTACCACACCATGGGTAAACCTATGGAAGGAAAAGTATGCCCCAGACATCAGCGACCAGAACAGAATCCACTTTAGAGGCACCAGGCAAGGCTCAACCATCTGGAACCTAGATTGGCTCAACCAAGCCTGGATCCAGTCACACAGCTTTTGGGAAGTAAGGGATGGCAAGACAACCAGATTCTGGGAGGAAGCTTGGCAACAGGAACATCGACTGGAGAACCCGGACAAGGTGGATATCCAATGGGAGATGATCACACAAGTTAAAACCAGAGTCTACCATTATTGGAAACACGAAGCAAATCACACCAAATGGAGAATTTGGGCCACGCTCACCCCACAAAACAGAGACCAAACTGCAACAACAGTAAAAGAGATGGAGGAGGAGTTGGGGAGACGGAAAATTGCAGTCATGGAAGGAAATGACCAACTGAGATGGGGACAAAGACATGGCGGGGAATTCAACCTAAAATCATTTCGACATTATATCGCAGACCAGGGACAAGAAGACCCAACGCAACAATGGGATAAGATGTGGAACAGCCCCCAATGGCCAAAGATAAAGATCTTCCAATGTCTAATACTCCACAACTAGATCCTAACGTGGGAAAATATAAGGAAAAGGGGTTTCATAGGACCATCTAGATGTCACCTCTGTCAAGCTAAGGAAGAAATAATGAAACATCTCCTTGATTAATGAAACTACCCAACAAATATATGGGATTGGGCAGTCGGTATCTTCCGACAGACCAATAGGATATGAGGCAACATCTCCGCAACTATCAACACCTGGAAAGAGAACTACAATGAAAATGAAGAGGTGAATCTTTGTTGGAACCTCATTCTGGGAATGATCATATGGGAAATATGGAAAGAAAGTAACCGGTGCATCTTTAGGGACGAAAACTGGTCGGAAGGGAAGATCAAGGAAACAATAATCTCCATGACAAGAGAAACGGTGCAGAGTCGCAATTGCCAGACAGGAAGAGCACAACTCACAGACCAATACTCTCGTATCCTAGAAGCTTTCCACCTAAAAGACGGAGGCCACAAAAGTACAGTAAGTCAGATAGTGCAACTTCAAGTAGGAGAGCGCAATTGGAAACCACCACCAGATGGATCCCTCAAGCTGAATTTTGACAGTGCATCAAAAGGTAATCCGGGACGGACAGGCATGGGAGGAGTAATCAGGGACAGTGAGGGAAACATAATCCGGATGTACATTGGGATTATGGGGAACTCAACCAACAACGTCGAGGAATTTGGATCCCTGGAGACCAGTCTTGAAATTCTAGGTCGCGAAAGGATGACAAATGCTATTGTGGAAGGAGACTCCACGTTGGTGATCAACATAGTAAAGAGACTCCAAAATGGCACCAGAGTGGGCAAGATTCAGAGGCATTGGCTCTTGACACAATCCCTGCAAAAAATTCAGGAGCACTTGCAGAGGGGGATCACAGTAGAGTTGCGTTGGATACGCAGGTCAACAAATGGACTAGCAAACATAATTGCTAATGAGGGGGTCAACAGAGAAGGACCAGAAATTGATACGATCGGGAGTCACCTCCTAAATGGTCAATTTAGAACAAACTGTATCCAATTAGCGGAAAAAGACCGTGATGGCATCCAAAGTATGGAAAACCACACTGAGGATGGAGGCACAAGGATAACAAAAGGGCACGTAGGCAACAGGCGGAATCTGATAGCCCATCACTTAAACATGAGTTACAATGTAGACTCAGGCCACACAACAGAAGGAGGTATGACACTACGATCCTGTCAATGGGAGGAAGTACAGGGGTCATTCGTGGGAAAACAAAAAATCTAATCGGTAGGAGGCAAAGGACGAAGGACAAAAGGAGTCGCCAAGATCATGCAAGAGTACACCTCACCCAACTACAGATACTGGGAGGGGCATCGATGTGTAAATTCTAACCTTGTACAATAATTATTGTAAACAGATATTCAGAAAAAGAATAGAAATGATACAATGGAAAATACAAACATTACACAGATATTTTTCACCTGGAAACCCAAACCGGGAAAACCAACATATTCTATATTATTCATCATATTACAATGTTTACAATACAAAATACATATAGAAGCCAGCGGCATCCAAAACCCTAACCCAATGACCTGGATTAGTCCAAAACCCTAATTCCTTAACCAGAAATAGAAAACCATCGGCAAAGAAACCATGTGCCAAAAAACCACCTAAATATAATGCAATCCCGAAACATGCGGTCCCAAAAAATGCGGTCCCGATGCAGAAAAAAAAAATTCCGGGTGCGCTGCCCCCGAACCCCTATGCACCCAGTGCAGATGCTCAATCACTACTAATCATGCAAAGAATATAACACATACCCAACACAATGTTCATTCACAGTGTGGAGCAAAGGATTGGCGCAGGGATGACGACAGGACTCCCAAGAGCACACATACTGGGACAGTGAAAAAGGACCCAAAGGTACACCTTTATGAGAGGCCCATGATTTCCAGGATGAGTTAGAAACTAGGGAAATACCATAAGAGAAGATTCACCAAGAATAGCAACAGATAGGCAAGAAGCAATTACAGAGGCCATCTTATATACCAAGAAGGGGCGACTAGGAACAGGAGAAAAACTCAAGGCAAAAACCACCACACATAGGCCAAGATGGTTCGAATGAAGANAGTTAGAAACTAGGGAAATACCATAAGAGAAGATTCACCAAGAATAGCAACAGATAGGCAAGAAGCAATTACAGAGGCCATCTTATATACCAAGAAGGGGCGAATAGGAACAGGAGAAAAACTCAAGGCAAAAACCACCACACATAGGCCAAAATGGTTCGAATGAAGAAAACCTCGAGTAAGAGAGGCCCCCAGGGGAAAGAACCTCTGACCAGCCCTTGGAGGATTACAAGGATGGAGCAAGCAGCCAGAGAAGCTAAGAGTACCTTTCTTACGTAGGTCGATCCAAAGGGCAAAGTTATCGTCACCAAGTGGGAGAAGCAAATCAACACCACACGCAATAGAAAATCTTGGAAGGACCTGATTCAGGAGGCAGACGGGATAAGCAACCCAGGGGCCACGCAACCCAGAACAACCCTCTACCATAGAACGATGGAGGAGGCATGGCATACAAAGCTACTGATAGGCAAGATGAACTTTGACCTGGAAGAGACCAACAAGAAGGCTAACAGGGACCATAAAAAGTTGCTCACAGAAATCTGGAGCCACCTCAGCAGCCTGGAGGCCAGTGCGCAAAGAATACCTGAGGACCAGAGGAGCCAGAGGGAGAAAATGGAATGCATGGCAGGACAATTCCACCTGTACCTACGCTACGTACACCACATGGACATCACGCCAGCAGAATGGAGCAGAACACCATCTTGTATCAGGAATATGCGCACAGAGGTCCAGAGAAATGAAAACGTGGAAAGAAAGGATGGAAATGAAAGACACCCCATCATCCTAGACTAGCATCAGTTCATCCTCTGATCAAGTTGCAGTGTAGGCGCCTCCCCTGTTTAGTTTTTATCTTTATGTATTTACTTCTGTTTAGTTGTTTTCAAACTGGTTTACGGAGGACTGGGTTGGTTTCCCATGGCGGCGTCCCAGTCTTATCCCATGTTTTCATAGACAACGCAACTATGGAACCCCTGCTTTGGTTTCCATTTTGGTAGAGCAAGGGATCCCCCCTATTTTTCTATCATAACTTATTTCAGTAATACAGGAATTAACACTCACTTACAAAAAAAAAAAGATTCATTATCTCACAATTGATGAACTAGGAAAGGGGCATAGCTCCCATTGGCTACAAATGATTTTTTCAAGGCCCTAACCATCAAAAAATCTAAGGAGAATATTTGTGCACTTAAAACAATCTTGATCTAACTGACCTACTAGGAAAACATTAAAGAAGAATGTATCAATCACTACAAGATGGTCTTCTAATCACAACAACTTGTGGAGGAGCTACAATGGCCATGCAAATATGTTTGGATGTTGTGTTATGGTTCCTCTCAAATAAACAAATAAGGGCATGCAACTAGTGACTCATAATAATGCCCATACAAAACTTTTTACCAACATGAATTGAATTGTGACCTCAAAATGAGGAACTCTAGTCCTAAAAGCCCATTTTTTTGGATCAAAAACACCCAAATCAACCCCCAGTTTAGAAAGTGGTAGCACCCTTTTTTTTCAGGGTTAAAATTACCACCTTTTGCAACCATGGCCTTAACAGCATCATAATATTGTCGAAAAAACCCTTAAAATCAACCCCTAAATCGAAAAGTGGCACTAATAGAAGCAACATTTTTTATTTTTGAAGTAAAAACTACAACTTCTATAAAACCTCTAAGTCGATCTTAACAATTAATATAGTTTCAACCAAAAACCTTAAAATCGACCCTCGAATCGAAAAGTGGTGCTCCCGGTGACAACCCCATTTTTTTCTAAGGATAAAATTGCAAGTTTTTTGAAATCGTCACTTTAACAACCCATACCCTTGGAACCAAAAAAAATTGACCAACCCCCAAATCAAAAAGAGGCACTATCAATGACACTCTCTTCTTTTTCGAGTTTAAAATTATAACATTTTAGAAACCATGGCCCAAAAACTCAGTATTGTTGTAAAAAAAGTCGTAATAATAATAATAATAAGAAGAAGAAGAAAAAGAAAAAGAAAAAATAGGGGAAAAACCCGAACGATAAAAAAAGAACATGATTTTATTTTTAAATATTAATAATAATAATAAATTTAAATTTAAAAATAAATGCCATTTTTCTTTAAGAAAAAAATATTTTTTTTTAATCATGAAAGACAGATTTAAAAAAAAATACATTTGCCAAAAAAGAAACTTTTTTCTTTCTGTAATCTAGCTATATTTATATTAATATGTCATAATAAAGAAGTACATGCAAAGCTATTTTATACCCGCCACAAGGGAAATTGGGGAAAAGTAGTGCAAAAATTACTGGAGTTCTAAATCAATGTATGTTGAAACCAACTCACAACTCCTATTTTCTTGCAAAGATTTGACATTAATTTTGATAGCGACAAACATACTAAGTAGCCACAAAGTATAGATAACCTAGCTATACCGAGATAATGCAACATAAAATTTTGCAAAAAATGGTCTAAGGATAACAATGGTAGGGGCTACCATTTCTAAATTTTCACCAACTCTTCATCGACCTCATCCAACCTCATGGGAATGGATGGAGTGCCCCCCGGTGTTGGATCCTTACCAGCTACAGTAATAGGAACATTATTATTGTCTGTGTGGTCTGGAAAAATGATTTCCACATTTAATTATCCCTTACATACTACCTCAAACTTCTTATCAAGCAAATCCAATTTCTATATAATGGCTTGTTGTTGTTGTTCCTTCTCTTCGACGATCTGGGCAATAAATGCTTTGTTAAGTCAATATAGCTCAAATAGCTTGAAGGCTTTAATATCCCTAAACCAAGAAAATCTAGTATCGGGTATCCAATCCATGAATTTTTCTCCCAGTTGAGGTTTATAAATATTTCATCTCTTCTGACAAATGGTTTTCTCTGTGGCTTCCATCTCCTACATGACATTCTCCAGAAATCTACAATGGTAATTTGTTGTTGCTTTCACGGTGTCTACGTGAGCTCCAGTAATCCTCTAAGGAGATTTATTGTAGTAGTAAATTATTGCAATCTCTTTGGATTCATTGCTTTGGTCCTGCATATGGAAACATGTTCTATCCCCTGACCCTTCTTCCTTCATGGTTGACAAATTTCCACTACCAAAAGCTAAACTGAGTGGACTGAGGATACAACTAATAAAGAGAACCTGCAGACTAGTGCATTCTACATGGGTAGGAGTAAGAGCTGACAAAGCTCTGTCATCTTTTACAATGGGCTCACTAACCCTAGAAAATGCAAAGAAAACAAAGACCATCAACCAAACAAACCCAAATAACTTGGCATGTATGTAAACTAACCTCGTTGGTGAAGCGAGAGACCAAACATACAAAGTCAAGTTCTTGAGGGTTTCGGGGTCTAAGTGACGCACCTTCGGCATCCTTCTTAAGCTATT
This sequence comes from Picea mariana, assembly GCA_032191745.1. Taxonomy (NCBI): domain Eukaryota; kingdom Viridiplantae; phylum Streptophyta; class Pinopsida; order Pinales; family Pinaceae; genus Picea; species Picea mariana. Next base: position 4,734 of record JASDQU010305481.1, on the reverse strand, counting down.
CTTCTCCTTAAAATCCCGAGAACTTGCAGAATTAATGATATCACACTTCCTCTAATCCATCATCAATCGAAACAGTGCAACTAAGTGAGGTGGGTTGATCTACTCATGATGGGCATGGTACAGTCCCAATTCCTTTGAAGGAAATCGTGCATTAAGGAGTTCCAATGTGGTGCCATCTGGCCAACACCTAGACTCGTATTCATGTTTTCGTTCTGACACCTCATCCAAGGTTTAAAAAATGCATTAAAAACAATTTAAAAAATCCAACATATATTTTGAAAATAAAATAAACACACACACATATATAAACATTAAAAAATCGGGGAAGGGGGACGCACGTTTGAGCGATGTTGGGAATCCCAAAACTTCACCAAAATGTTGGATTTAAAAATAAATAAACAAAAATGGTTGCATTTAAATATATGTGTTTAAAAAAAATCATATTTGTTTTAAATTTTGACTTAAATTGTTTTATTTTTATTTTGTTTTATCTTTTTGTTTTTGTTTTTAATTTTTTTTAATATTAAAAAAAGGTATATTGAATTTTTTTATTTGTTTTTAATGTATTATTTTTAATTTATTTTTTAATGTTAGTTTTTTTTTCTAAATTTTTTCGTTTTTCATATTAAAAATAAAAATAATAAATTAAAATTAAAAAAAAAAAAAATCATAATTTTTGTTCTTTTTAAGAAAAGATTGGTTTTTTGGATTTTTTTTTCTAATTGTGTTGTTTTTTGTTTTGTTTTTTAATTTAAAATGAATTTTTAACCAAGTTTTATTTATATAGCTTTGGTACAAAAAAATTTATAACTAAGCCTCTTTGTGGCCTACCAAAATGGAAACCAAGCCATAGAGAGGATTCAACACAGCTTTTAGAGTTCATCAAAGTTCCTATAATTATATTTATACCATTTAAAAAGATTCAAAGTCTTATATGAAGTGTAAAAATAATCAATAGATAGTAAGACTAACAATAGACTAACCTAAAGAGACATGATTGTGCATAGTGACAACATAAGAAAACCATATGAGACAGAAGCAGAAAGACATATCATTATTGGGAACGTATATTTGTGTGATGTCGGGAATCCCCCAAACTTCACCAAAATGTTGTATTAAAAAAAAAATTGGTTGAATTTTTAAAAAATTAATAATAAATATTGTTGTTTAAAAAAAAATGAAATTTTGATTTTAATTGTTTTTTTTTTATTGTTTTTTGAAGTTATTTTTAGTTTTTTTAATATTAAAAAAACAAATCCCCGGGTGTGGTATTGGGGAGGAGGGGGATATCAAGGATTGAGCCAAATTACCACATGGACCCACTACAGGGACAGAGGAGCCCACCACGTCCTATCATGCAGAACCTTGAGAATGGTAATGATGGTGTCCATCCTAGGTTGGTTAATGACCAAATCAATGTGATGTGAGAGTGGCACATGTGCCTCAAACACTGGTCCCTCCAAGATTAGTTTTCATGGAAGAATGGAGAAGGATATGGCACATGACATTCAACCAGGGTTTTCTCTCTAGGACGATAGGTACAAAGCAGGTTTAATGAAGACATTATTACCACCTGAGCGTGGTACCCGCGCCTCGTTCGCTGGATCCTCTGGGATAAAATACCAAAGAAAAATGTGGAAAGATCGAGCCAAAGAAACTTGGCCTATTTTTTCTCTATGAGACGACAAGAAATTGACGAAAATCCAAGGCAGGGTATCCTGGACTAGTTTCAAAGGCAACAGTTACGACAGTCGGGAACCCTATCAACAGACACCTTGTCCATCTCTGGTTCACATAAGCTTTGGCTTTGGGAAGCCAATTGTGGGTTCGATGGAACCATGACGAGGATACTGACATGGGTACAAGCATCGAGGGGGGGGTGGTGCACCAGTGGAGCCACCCACCAAAAACCAAAGCAAGGGGGGCTCCAGTACCTACATGCAGCGAGATGCCCAAGTCGCGGAGACGACATTCCATGTGGCCACCCCTCCATGTATTCAAGTGCACCTGGAGGACATGGATGAATAAATTTACCTATAACATAGCTTAACGTTGAACCAGGAGGTGGACGACACAATTATCAATTAGGTTCTTGACATTGACAACTCGACATGTCACAAAACTAAATAGTGGAAAACAGTAGAATTGTATTGGCACCTCAAGATGTTGTTGGGTCAAATGTTGCAAACTAGAGAGGATGCTCAGAACACAATTTAACTGCAACTGGACAAGTTCCACCTACTACTCTGAGAAGTCTTGGCTTGACTCTTGCCTTCAAGCTCTGTGATGATAGCTATAGTGCCAAAGAGTGCCCCGCCAGTAGTTCCTGGTCTACCTCAGGATCCCAAGGCTTCCTCACTATATTAAGGAATCGTATGTTCTTTTTGGTTTTTTGTATCATGATGAATAGCAATAGATATGCAATAGCCTCCAGTAGACTTCAAATTTTTCATTACAATGTTTATATAACTAGACAAGGTATAAGAAGGAACTTGGTTCAGACTAAATGGCCAAAAGACTTATTCCTTTGCTGCTAGTCTAGTTTCTCAAGTGGCAAGCCAGTAGCAAAGAATATTTGTACGAATTTTCTACAGCTAGATTAATATAAGGTGTTTTGTGTGCTTACAAAAAAAAATAGTAAAAAAAAAAGTATATTGATTTTTTTTAATTGTTCTTAATGTATTATTTTTTAATGTAATTTTTATTTCTCATATTAAAAATAATGATAATAAATTAAAATTAAAATTATTTTCATATTTTTTCCTTTTTAAAAAATGTTGGTTTTTCCTTATTGTTCGAATTGTGTTGTTTTTTGTTTTGTTTTGTTTTTTTTTAAGCAAGTTCTATTTATATAGTTTTGGTACAAAACAATTACAACTAAGCCTTTATGTGGCCTGACAAAATGGAAACCATACCACATAGAGATTCAACTCCATCTTCAGATTTCATCAAAGTTCCTATAACTATATTTATACCATTTATATAGATTCAAAGTCTTCTATCAACTATACAAATAAACAGTAGACAATAAGACTAGCAATAGGCTAACCCAAAGAGACATGACTATACATAGTGATAGTGTAAGAAAACCATATGAGGCGACAGCAAAAAAACTTATCATCACTAGTCTAGAGGGCTGGATTTTTTGGCATCATCATGATCAAGGTCTACTCTGTTGATGCCTTGGTTATCATTTTCATCAATGATTACCAAATTCAAGGAAGTTCCTTGAGAAGTTATAGCACCCTCATTTTTATTTGCTTATTTGTCTACCACCTCAATCTTGATACCGAGAACCAATTTGGAGACCGCCTCAAATTTAGCTTCAAACAACATGAATCTCTCTAGTAGATCCTTGTATTGGGTTCCTTGCTATTGGAGCACTTGGGAAATGAGAGATTTTGTGAGCCAATAATGCTCAGTTTCCTTGAATACCTTGGTATCTCTACTTCTTGAGAAGTCAGGGATAGAGAACCATCCAACAAATTCTTTTTCAATCTACTTGTGCACCACCCTTTTCCTTTTTTCTAGGACTACAGTCTCTAAAACATCTACCTTCTCCTTCAAATTAGTGGAAACACTAACTGGAAAGTCTAATTATCTCTCTTGGCCTCCCTCTCTAGTCATGGAAGGTGTGTTGGAAATATTGTTTTCATTGATGTCAAAGACAGTGGCAGATTACATATTTCCAAGATAAAGATTGCAAGATGGAGATTGTTGGAAATATTTTTTTGGATTTTTTATGCTCAAATTGGATACCCTATCTTTGAAGGATTTTTTACTCTAAATACCTAGCTCAAATGGGAGCATAGGATATATGCTTGAAAATCTTATCTAATACCTTTCCAATAGTATATGGAACTCCCTCTAACTCCATAGGAATGAGGAGATATAAAATATTATGCTAGGTTAATCCAGCTAGAAAGTATAGGTCGGCCCAACTAGTTTTACAAGTTAGACCCATAAGTGAATGCAGAAACACTATAAATACAAGATAGATGTGTTCATTTGAAGAGAATCCAAGCAAGAACAGCAATCACAAGTGCATAGAAGAGATATGAGGTGCGCAAGAGGATTTGGGCAGTATTCTTGAGTTCTAAAGATGCACAAGAGGATTTTTCTTGAAGTTTTAAGGGTGTGCTATGAAGGAATAAGTTCTATGATGCTACAAAGTGCTCTGTTTTTAGGTTGTGATGTTTCAATCTAGAATTATATTCTGGGAATGATGTTATGAGGTTCACTAGAGCATGAAGGATAAATATGACTAGGGTTTGAAGCTATGTTTAGGGTATGAAGCAAGGAGAGGCACTGGAGCATGAAAGTTAAGGGTATGATGATGTTCTGAAATGCATGAGGTATGAAGCATGGAGGTGAATTCAAAAGTACTATGTGTATGAATATCTTATATTGGTGCCTATACTGGTCTTACTAAGTTGGTTCTCAATTGAGGAGATTGGTGTCTCCAATAAGTTGGTGTCTACACAATATCTTGTTGAGTTTGTGCTCAGCTGAAGAAATTGGGGTCTCTAATAGGTTGGTTCATGCAATCTTTGTAACAATAGGTTGGTGCCTACAAACATTTATAAAGATAATTTTTTTTGGTTTTCTCCCATAAGGATTTCCAAATTAAAGTTTTTGTATTGTGATTAGAGTTTGCATGCATTTATTGTTTTAAAGTTAATGAATGATTGATGAATACTCATTTAAAGTACAATGTATTTTATATTTATTAAC
>JASDQU010305480.1:50270-66388 GCA_032191745.1 Picea mariana | reverse complement strand
ATTTTTTCTTTCGGCTATCCTTCAGTGTCTAGAAGAGCAGTTTGGATACCTAATGTCCTCAACATTCAATTATACAAGGTGACTTCCAATAAGAACAGTTGTTCTTGAAACCGGGGCTGCCAGCTTATATCAAGATACAAGAGTTCCTACTTTCTTTTACATAAACACGTAAACATATAAAGAACTTTAAGCACACCACACATAACTATAGAATATAAAACCCACACAAATCCATATTTGAAATCAGAAAATAACATATCACACCACTCTTAAGATATGCTGGCTTGATAGATGTAACGGCTCCTTCGAATTTTCTTTCTGATGCCCATACAGTAAATGATTTTGCTCAAGCCAAGACATGGATACTAAAGGCTCCTATGATCCGCACGAATCAAGGGCTAATCGGTGGCTTTCAAGTGGCAATCAACAGCAGCGATCACCTTGGTGATTCCTGGGCAGCGATCTATGGTCAACACCAATCTGCAATAGCGATACATTGAATCAGCCTCGATTCTTCTGCTATCTCCCCTATTGGGCCTCGATTCTTCTGCTATCACCACGTGCAGGTACGGATGGGTTGTTACTAGCCAGCTTCTACTCTTGCAGTGATCCGAATAGGTATGGATGGCGGATATGGATGGCGGATATGCACAGGCGTTCAAACAAAACACACACAAATACACTAAAAATCAACACTCTCATATTTACAGAAAATCAGATCTGCTCTCAATCTCTCATATTCCAGCCCCTCTCATGAGAGAGTCAAGGCTGTCCTTGCTCTGATACCATATTAAGAAAATGAGAGAGCAGAGAGATCTTGCACACAACACACAATAATGATTTGTATTATTTATTGAATCTCAATTACAATACGTATAAATAGTTGGACTCAGATCCAACTTATTCCCAACATAGATATGGAGGTTGAGAGAATATCTAAACAACTCCAACAAACTAAAACCAACTCCAAACCAATCCCTAAATTAATCATTAATTCTAACAATAAGTGCACCCATAGGGATGATACACGACCTACCACCCAGTGGATGATAGGTCTCACAGTTTACAGTGATAAACCTCCTGTTGCACGTGTGACGATCCTTGACTGAGATTACACTACTATATAGTCCTTGGGCCTTGGTGATGAAAGAGTAATTGCCTATTCTCCTACGCCTATAAGTGGTGAGAGTGAGCTTGCTTCTCCGGCGCGTGGCTATTGCCCTTCTGGTATTCCTAGTTGGGTTGAGCTAATGATATCCGGGTCCAGCCCAGTAGTAGCAGCTTAACTACCATCACCAACACCAAGTGCATTTGACCCATTTCATTTTTACTGAGAGCTTCCAACAACTTAAAGCAGTTCATTCTGTATAACAGTTGATCCGGTTGAAGAAGCAACTGACTAAGCAGATGTTGACCGACCAGCCCCTGTTTCTACTTTTGGTACATCTATAGCTGTTCCGGGTTTTTGCACATCCCTTATAGCCTGTTCTACTGTTTTCTGAGTTTTGGTACATAAGATCGAAGCCTTTCATAGCGTTTTCCCACTTTTAGCACATCCCATCTAATCCATCTAAGCAAGCATGTGAGCAAAGGCTGGTTTACCTACCCAGAAAGAAGGCAGGGCAAAGCCAGACCTGTTAACTAGCCAGTAGCAGTAGATCCTGTAGATTAAGCATATGATCTAGTAACACCAGTAGAACCCTGTAGATTAAGCATATGATCTAGTAACACCAGTAGAACCAGTAGAATAGCGAGTATCAGTACCAATAACATATCTTCCAATACCAGTTTATGATCCAGGACCAACATCTAAGCCAAGCCCATTACCAGATCCACCAGCATATCCAGATATATCATACCCAGTAGCAAATCCACAAGCAACATGAGTGGCAGATACAAAGACAGGTGCATCCCTTCCAGGTCGAGATCGATGGCCAGTTAAAGGTCCAACAATAGTTGATTAGGTTGAGTCAGTTGAGTAGGCAGTTTACCCAGGTCGAGAGCCAGATTCGGGTGCTCATGATAGGGATAAAGGTTCTGAGTTTAGGGATCGATAACCAACAGCATAGGTGGAAGGAACATAGTCATTTTAAGCAGTATATTAAGCATACGCAGAATAGGACTTAGCAGTTTACTAAGCACCAGTTGTTAAACCCGTCCATCCAGTTTCAAAACCAGCTTCCCTTCGCTAGGATCCATATCCAGATTTAGATAATCCAGATCGATAGCCAGAGTCTGATGTTCATGTTCGTGATCAATATTATGAAGTTCGTGATGCTGTTCCTGATGATCCAGATGAAGCACCAAGGATAGAAGCCGCTGCAGCAGTAAAGGCGAAGGCATTAGAAGCAAAAGTACTAGGTGAACTTGTTGACCTTGAACCAGTTACCCGTAACCCCCCAGAAGCAAGGGCATCTGAAGCGGAGGTTGATTCGGTCGGTTTATGACTATGTTGTTGAAGTATATTCTGCAGAGCGAGCGTACCTTCCACCGTCTCTAAGGCTAGAAGCGGAAGCAACACTACCAAAACAAGCATTGGAAGCACCCTAAAACCCTAAGTAATAATCACCACCACAGGAAAGGGCATAGGTAACAGAAGAAGCAGCAAGAAAGGGCAGTGACAGGTTCAGATGATGCCGCACGAGCAGTTCCAGTTTGAGGTCCAGGTTAAGCAATTAACTTTGTAGATTAAGTGGATCCAGCAGCCGAAGAAGGAGCCGAAGAAGTTGTTGATTTCGCAGTTGATTCAACGAATGGTATGGTATAGGAACAGGAAAGCTTGGAAAAGGAAAAGAAAGACAGAAAAAAGGAGAAAGAAACTCGAGAAAGATGCATATTCCCTATAAACGACGCATCTTTTGCATGATCGAATCACCGAAATTGATCACTCTATCTTCTCGGGAAGGAGGAAAAGACACAAATCCAGGTGGTTAATACCGTGTTAAATGCAGGTTGGTGCTGATAAAAGCGCTAGTCAATGCGTATCGTGGTCGGACATGTCAAAAGCTCAAACGAAGGTTTGTCTTGCTATCGAATGGCCGCTGAGTGTGCTCTGTAACATGACCTATTCAGTTCGATTCATCGGTTGTTTCCCACGTGAGTATCACTTTTTATATATAACATTCTTTAGGTTCCGTTGGGTTCTAAGTGAGTTGGTTCCTCCTTAGGTTTATTACTTAACCTCTGTCATCCTATAGATTTTTCATTTCCCAGTCATTATCCACTAATTCATTCACACCCTCCATATTGGTTCGATACACTGCATCTTAAATAAGAGCAAACACACATCACTCTTTGAATGGAATCACTTGAGAATAACCAATCTCGGGTCTAGTTCCAACAACGACATAAATAACGCGTGATTCATTCACACATATCACCATATTGTTTCTTCGATCATCTCAACACCAAAGGACCGACGACCTATTAGACTCGAACAATTTGTATACGCAAACTCGACGGGGTGGATCAATAGGGGTTCAGCACACAAGATCACCCCCTCCCCCGCTCATACCTCCCAAAGAGGTGCAGCACCACGAAGGGATCGAGGAAGCTAGGCTCAGAGGGGAGTAGAGGTGAGCAAAGAGAAAAAGGGTCTTAGTTGGATGGGAACGAGTCAAGCAAATGAAGGATCCGCAGGTCAGGAAAAGGCAAAAGGAAGGAAATTGATAGAGAATGATAGAAATGGATGGGATTACAGGGAAAGCAAGATGGAATGAGCAGTGGGAGATATGCAATTAGATATGCTAAGGGGGTATGATAGGGAGGAAGTAAGGTTAAGAAATGAAAAAGGATAGATTGTTCAACCGACGCTTCAACGGACGAATGCTACTGGGTCTTAATCCACGGGTGAAACTGCACCTACCTATGCTCTAGTAACCTTTGCTCTTGCTATCTTCGCTGCGGGACTTTTCTATCAAAAAGGAAGGAATGTTGCTCTTGGCTTTCTTTTCATCTCTGGATTAGACGTACATAAGAAACAAAAACGCACTGTATCAAATCTGCATTTGTAACCGGTGCTTATACTAATGTTGGGCCAACAACTGGAATTAGATTGGGATCTTAAACAGGAGAACTCAAACTTGAACTTGGTCAACCACCCTTCTCAGTAAAGGCTCTGGATCTACATATGGATTTGTATTCTCACACCATGGGATACAGGACGAACTACTGCTGGTGGATCAATCGGATCAATGAATGCGACTGAATCCGTACATGGAAGTGGGTAAAGAAAGGGTAAAGTGCTTATAGTTTACGGGCACCCATCTTTGCTCGGTCAATGAGATCAATGAATGACACTGCTTCCCATAAGATTAAACTCGGTCAATTGCCTCCGTTGCTGGATTTCTTACCCTTGCCTTTGCTTTCCTCCCTCACCTCTGCCTCTGCTCTAGCTAGCTCTCTGGCCTGACCTTTGTTCAAACTACGAAGCCTTCATGCTCCTAGACTCTTTGCTCCTATCACCACGAGCTTGAATGTTCTTCATGCGTGTGTTTCACCCCAAGTCTTGATGGGGCAGCTGCCGCTTGCTATGTCTCCGTCGGTCCTCTTTCATATCTGTTATAGTCAAATCTTTAATCATATTATGAAGATTGAGAGGTGATCACCTTACCCGCCGAAGCTAATCTCTGAGGGACGTAGTCTCGTGATGGGACACTTACCTTTGTCTTTTCTTTGGAGCTTGTCTCTGTTTAAACCATTAGGATTTATGATTAGTCCATTGAGTGTACCCTCTAGATAGGTTACGGCTCATACTTCCTTATTAAGCAAGAACCAATAACCATAACGAGTATTTGGGTATGTTCACCACAGTCAGTGAAGTGGGAACAAATCATCAGAAAGTTGGAAGTGTTGCTAATCATTGTATCAACCACCTTGCATAGTTGGAGAGATAGGAACCGATATAGGTTTCTAAAGCTTAGCATAGAGAGAACCAACAACCATACAAAGAGAGAGAGAGACCACCTATGATTTTATATTAGATATTAATTGGCTTGTCCCCTCATTCTCGAGGGAGGCTCAGACGTCATAGCACCTAGTGAACCTCCCTTTGGTCGGCCTTCTTACTGAGCTGGTTATTTAATCTATGTAAAACAACAAAAGAAAGATGATCCTATTCTCCGACATGTGCTATTATCCTACATGCAAAGATACTAATAAATCCAATCCACATTCACTCATCAATCAATCCACATGAAATATACTCATCATCATAGCTCATAGTCATCATCACTATTGCAAGGTGCATCGTTAAATAAGCATTCATGCATAGAAAAGAAAGGAGAGAAGGAAGGGGAAATCACTGAAGGATGTTGTTAGAGTTTTATTTCTTAGTCTTTTGGCAAGAATAATAAGGTAAACTCGCCATATAACGCATGAAAATGAACTTTATCGATCCTTTCGTTGTTCTCTCTATAGTGGTAAGGGGAAGTACCTATCTATATGGTCTTTGTATTACGATATTTAGGTGTCAAGAAATCTCGTCAATAAATATCATAAATAAGAAATCAAATTCATTTCCATAGCTATCTACCTTTCCTTCCCGGTAAACTATGGTAGGCATGCTTGTATGCTAAGGAAAGCAGGCTGATCATTCTTTACATGCTGAAAGCATCTATAGCTAATGAAATTCATAGCAATCTCTAGCTTGACAGGCTGCTGAAGCCACTACCTTTACCCCGGGTACCGGTAGGGTACATCAAGCTAGTACTGACAACCATGAAAGCTTGAAAGGTCACGCTGCTAACGTAGGCATGCTTGTATGCTAAGGCAAGTAGTAAGTCCCCTACCGGGATGGGGAGGAAGGGGTATAGATATATTTGTGGTAGCCCTTCAAGGTGGCCCTTCAAGATTCTCTGTATAAATCCTTTCTCTGTGGTAGTATCTGTGGTAGCCTGCCCTTCCTTTATTTGTCTGTACTATCCATTAGGAGCTAGTAATCATCATTACCATCCATAGAGCATTACCGTCCATAGAGAAAGGGAAGGAAGGGGACAAGTGAACTAGAAGTTGCATTGCTCGGGTAGCCCACCCCCTACAGACAGAAATCAATCAATAAAGGAGGGATGTGTTGGCAGAAGCAACTTTGAGCGATATCTCCTACTTCCTATCTCAAGCATTCATTCTTTTCTAAGAGAGGAGCAAGGGCCCAACATTCAATTGTTTCTTTCCGACTGCCTTTGATTAATAGCGATATCTGATATAACGTGTGTTCCTGCTAGGAGAGGATAAATAACGAAGAATGGCCAGATAGCAACCGATCACGCACTCACCCCTTTGCCCTTTATTTATGATATACCATCCACCTAGGAGGAAGGAAGGAAGTTACGTGCATCTGATCAATCGAACAGAGCATTCGGTCGAGCTGCCATTGATAGGACTTTAGTCTAAGATCTAGCAAGCAGAACATGCAGAGTTAGCTTCATTTATAATGTATGGCCCATGGGACATAGTTGATTCCTTCATTCTTTCTAGTTGGCTAGGTGAGATGGGGTGATCTATGCCTTTATGGGTTGGGTGTGCAGAAAAATGAAACCTTGAAAGGAAGGGGAATCCACTCGTCTATCTTCATTTCTTGATGTCTTTCTCGACTAACTGCTTGTTAAGCAAAAGCATTGAAGCTCAGAAAGAACCAAACAAATCTACTCGACTAATCCTTTTCTTGCAATCTTGATCCGATGGACCACAGTTTTAGCATGAGTTCAGTTCAACCATCATTCCGATCAATGACACCTGTGTCTATCTACTTCCCACTCTGCATTGGTAAAACATCCAACCAAATCAATGATGAGAACCAGGGACTTTGGCTAATCGGTCTTGGGACCTTAGACACTCTCCTTTGGAATGGAAGTCATCTCGTCGATCCGAATCAATGAATCTATCTGGGAAACACTCCCCTTTATCTCAGTTCGTTGTTATCTTTTGAAGGAGTGGTTCCTAGGGGTTCAATGCTTCCAATTGTGGTGTGTGCCGAGTAATAAACATCCTTTGAGTGAGCAAGCATCTGTTCGTTCTGGATATGACTTGTTTCTTTACAAGTGTCATCTTCCTTCCTTCCGGGACTTCCTTCCATAAGGTGTTTCTTCATGCTAGAGCATCCTTTTCTAAAGACTCAATTACCTCTGCTCAGATCAATGTTAATTCTGCTTCTTTTCCTACTTCTGCACCTACCTACTATCTATTGGGAAGAATGGGCTAAAGCCCTGGGGGCAGTTGGGAGAGGGGAATAGGTGGAGCATTTCAAGGTAGGTATTTAGCTGCTCCAATGAATCAAGTTGTCTACGATACCCATGCATGCAAGCAAGTCTTCGGGAATGGAATCGACCTACCTCCCTTCGGTCTAATGGCCGCGGGGTCGAGGGGAAGAGCTTTAAGCCAAGTTCTTTATTGCAAGAATCGACATCGAAAATTAACTCTCAATCACAGCCTGAAGTGGGGGTACAAGGGAAGATTTCAGGTCACTTTGAAGAGAAGATTCCTTTGTGCCAGCCGATAGTTCGATCGATTGCTTGCTATCAGGGAAACTATTCGTGTTTGTGTGTTTGGTTGTTTCCAATTGGTCAGTCTTAAGAGTTCACCTTCCCTTCAAAAGGAGAGTTTAGTGAGAAAGGGATTGCTTTCAACATTTGGAAGGGGAGAGGAATGACCGGATCTCTATCCATAGTTGTCTGTATCGATATCGATCCTTCGATTAAGCCTACGGAATAGAGGGAAGAAATAAAGAAAGAAAAGAATACAACTGCAATCAGTAATAGAAATGCTTTGAAATCCCTATCCCTGAGCTCATATCTGTCCGTCCATCTATTTACTTAATATCAACTGTGTTCTCCCCGGCTCCAATACTTCCTCTTGACCGGTGATTAGATCAAACGAGGGTACTCGCTAAGGAACCTTTCCTCTAGCTTCTGGACTGGTAGTTCCACTTCCAATTGATTTGTTTGTTTGTTTGACACGAGCCCACCGGAACTCCTGGCTATTGGAACACATTAGGAGAGGGATGAGAAGAGGGCGACCTTATTCATTGGTGCTTTAGCCATGTTTCGCCCATATCCGTCCATTGCAGAAGAATCAATCGATCAAAATGGGGTATAGTAATATGTATATAGATATGTGGTCGTTTTCCATGGGAAGTGAGCCTTGGCATCCATCCAATTCTCATGAGTATCCCAACCTCTCTGCTCTGGAAAAAATTGATATCTTTCTTGCTTTTGTTGTTTGGTTCGGACCAGAACCGACAAACATTTATTTGCTTCGATCTATCTTTAAGCATGGGATGAAATGCACTCGACTAAACTGCTTCTTCTTTTGTCATTCAGGATGGTAATAATTATATAATACAGTTATGCCTCCACCCCGTAGGGGACTTGGTCATAAGAAGCATTGAGAAGATTCATCAACACATAGCTGGTAGGTGTACGCAAAGCCATTTGATTTGACTAGGGAGAGCTGTATCCAAACATGACAAATTCCTTCCAGATCTGCATTTTGGCACCAATCAATTTCACTCCATAAACCGATTGAGGAACCTCAAAACCGACGTCAGATAGGACTGTAAAGTGACATGAAATATCCTATTACCAGTAACCAAGGGAGGCAACCTTATGAATGAAGGATCGTGATATTACATAAGTAGTAACGAGTGGGCGGATAGAGGGAGGAATTGAACTAGTCGGTTGGGAGACTCTGTTAGTTATTTTCCGAGGAGGGGTTCAAAGAACCAAGAGGGAAGGAGACAACTATCTTGAGAACGAAGGAATGAACCGCAAGTGAACAAGAAGTGGACTATGCCCACCTATCTTTTTAGAGTTCTTTCAAGGGAAAGTTCCCAAGACAGATGCATGATTAATGCCTCGGGGCCCTTCAGATTCAAGCATTCGATCGAAGGGTCTGAAGGACAGAGTTCATGTCTTTCTTGATTGCTTTTTGTCATTCTTTATTGAGGGTTCAAAGGCTTTAGAGCCGATGTTGTTAGCAGCTTGATTTGCCTTTATGGACGGAGATTGAAATGAATTGGTTGGCCTTTTCTCTGAAGACTGTGCAAACTAGGATCCAACTCTGGCGAGACCAGTGAACCAGCACTCAAAAACCTTCAAGTCGTCGTTGCCTCAATGCCTTGCTTCAGCCTGAACTCAATGGAAGGAAATAGGGAGATGTGTAGTGAGTCCATTTGTTCCTTAGCGCCTGCACAACTTCCCGTCCAAGATCCAATAAACACAAGGGCTTTCAGAGCTCCAATTGTCTTTCTTTATTTCTTCCTATTAGGAGAGGTCGGTCGAATAGAGTATCTGGGAAGCACCCCACCTTCCTCTGGAAAACAAACAGATATTGCGAATGAATGTGTCGTTGATCATGATCAGAGCTTGAACTATACTTCCTTCCTTCCTTGGCTAAGTGGTTGAGCCAGTGGTTGAGATCATGCTTTCCAGATATATACGGCAAAGTGCATCAACCAATTTGACTAAGCGAACGGGGAGAGAAGTGACATATTGGCATTGACATATATATGTGAAATCTAGGATTGGCATTTTCCTAAGCAAACTCCCTGCTTATCATGAAAAGTCCTTCCTGATATAGTTGTAAAATCTAGGATAGGTCAGTTGCTAACTTTCGAATGGGCTCTGCTTTGGACTATTCTTTTACATCCATCTTTGTCTCTCTGTTACCAAATATATCCATCTACATTCTATATTTTGCTACCTTCGCTTTTGTCCACTCACTGGGGTTCTCTGGGCCACTTACTGGGTCTCGGCAACATTTGAAACCAGCGAGGATACTGGCACTGCGACGGGTGGAGATACCAACAATATAACTGGGAGGGATGCTCAACAAGCAACATCAAAGCCATAAACGGGGGTAAAGGCAACCGAGAAAAAAATAGTTTTAGTTCGATGAGATCAAAGGGGCAACCTCTCTTTATTATTGATTACGTTTCAGTTTCCCGATAAACAAGGGTGGGGGCATTAGAGGCGTAAGCAAAGGCAAAGCGCATAGGCTAAGCATTTATAAATAGTGTAGTACGTGCCTTGTAGTTGCCTCTAACCTCAATTGGTTGTGTAGTATGGGTGCCTAAGCCCCACGTGCTTTCTAATGGATTTTGATCTGGGCAAAGTGATGGCTATGAATCTAGATCTCTAAATGAAATTAGCTCTGCCCTCTCTACTCGGTAAAATTTATATCGAATTGGTTCTTAAACCCTTTCTTCTGCATATGATGCCTATGCTCCCTTTGCCTATGCTACTAGTCAAATTTGACCCCTTTCTGTTGGGATAAGGTACATTAAGTGACTCGACTTTGGGGGGTATATATTTCTCAAGGCTATTGCATTATCATTCTTTGGGATCGAGGAGCCTTATGAATGGGTCACTTGAAGTTATTTCCATTGCAAAGTGAAAATATCTTACTACAATACCTCCTCTACTTTTTAGATTTATTTCTATTCTTTGCTGAGTAATGTTTCTAACTTCGGTTTCTACCAAAATTTATCTCTCTTCTGACAAGTTACACGCGAGGGTTGGTTCAAACAGGGGATTGTACCATTTCACTTCTCCAAATCCTTCTCTGACATATCCAGAAGTTTCTTCTAAACTCATGCACGCAAACAACCATCGCTGAGGTGTCCTCACTCTCACTAAGATCCTCCCCAAAATTGCCTTGTCCATTCTCATTGTCTGAAGCACCCTCACCTTCTTCCATTCGCTCTTACTCTCAGAGCAACCACTGCCTAACCCACTTCATTAATCCTTTCCTATCATGCTCAATCACCCACCCTTTTCTCACATGCTATCTACTGCATACTAGATCTTATGCTAACTACTTTATCGCAGTATTCTTCATTCTATTTCATGTACAAGCTTAAAGAAGAAATGTAAGGAAGAACAAGCTTAAAGAATAAATGACTTATTCTTCCCTGTTAATCTTCATTCCTAATTCCTATTTGTCTCTATATCCTATTTGAATTCCTATCTTTCTCTTTATCCTATCTTAATGTTAATAACTAATTACTAATATCTTAATAACTAATTACTACTAATATCATAATAACTAATTGCTACTAATATCATAAAGGCATTCCTAATATAATAAAGAATACATAATTACTAATATCATAAAGATGGCATAAAGAAAAATAAGGAACAAAGAAATCCTACTACTTAAGGAACAAATTAATCCTACTTACTGAGGAGAGGAAAATTACTTATTAATAGGGAGAATGAGTTGTCTAGGGATAATGAGTTTATGGGAGAATGATTTGTCTAGGGATGATAATGAGTTGAATCTCTTTCTATCCTCTCGTGTTTGATGCTCCTCTGGTTTAGGGAGGAGAAGACTAAATAAAAAGGAGAAAAGCTATAAAGACGATACATATTTTGTTGTTCCTTATTCTTTGGTTGCTATAACGTTATGTGGTTGCTATCATATTATGTAGTTGCTCTAAAGACAAGACTAAGAATTATGTTGTTCCTTTTGGTTTGTCTTAGTCATAGGTTTTTTAGTAGTTGTTTTTGTTCCTTCGTAATCTTGCCTGACTATCATCTATGTGACCTGAGTAATCCCAACTATCATCTATGTGAACTGAGTAATCCTTACTATCATCTATGTGAGTTATCGGAGTAGTTAAGTCATAGGAGCAATCATAAGAATATGAGCCATCATAAGAAGTTGTTATTACTACTTATCTCTAATTCCTACTTATTATCCTACTTATCTCTAATTTTGTCTTATCTCTGTTGTGAATAAAAAATGAATAGTGAGGTGTTAGGGTTTTAATAAATCCTGCTTCATAATCTAAGGAATAAATAAAGAATAATAATAATAATAATATAAGGAATAAAATAAGAAATCTTGAATACTATGTCTTAGCTTATGTCTGTCTTACTTGAATATTATGTCTTCTTAGGTTCCTACTGTATGTTGGGATTAGGTTTATTGTTGTTATTGATAGAAGTATGAGCCTGCCTCCTGCTGTTGTTATTGTCTATGTCATGTTATCTACTATGAAGGATAGGGTTCATCTGCTTCTTGTTGTGGGTGGTTTGCTTATTTCCTCTGTGTTAGCTTGAAGACTCTAAAGTATCTATGGTCTCCTTCCTTCCTTGATGAGTTATTCTTATCTTTGGGCTCCTTGATTGAGTTCTAATTTCTAATTGATTCCTTGAGTTGTAATAAATGGAGTAGTTAAAGATTCCTTGAGTTCTTAATGAATGTAGGAGTTGTAATGAATGCAGGAGTTGTTATTAGGTTGTTGTTTAATGGTCTCCCGGCTACGGAAAGCTGCAATTGTGACCTATTTGGTTTCCTGGTGCTTTTCGATTGAAAATATGTAGCTTCAAGTCATAAAGGGTAAACTCTATGCATTGTATATAATGAGAGAGTATAACCCAAGAGCATGAAACTCATAAGAATGCCTCTAACTCTCCACCACCTAACGCACCCAACTCATCTCTCGTTGACATGCCCCGTATGAATGAACATTTACTGAGGTGTGTTCTTCGCCTAATATCTACACATAAAGCAAGCTATCAACAAGACTAAATGTGTAAAGTTAATGATGCATAATGTTGTAATTGTTTCATATTTCATGAGATGTTACATAATGAATTCATATTTCATGATGGATGTTCCCACCACTTCATGAGTTGTTTGATAGATGCATGGATATACGAATTAATGGTAACTGTCATTCAACTGACATATTACTAACTGGGAGTCTAGGAGAACTTCTAACGAGTGAATACCATGTGAAATGGCATCGCGTAAAATTTCTATAACAATGCTATACTCGGCCACATTATTCGTGTATGGCCCTAGGAAAATGCCACCTGAAGACACCAGTAGACCCTTGGGTGAGTAAACAAACCAAGCAATGGAATCCAAGTTATGTGTATGACGACTAGCCTCGTCTGTGAATCCTAAGTAGATCGAAGAATCCATTGACATCTGCCAACCAAGGGAAAATTTTATAAGCACGCTGAAGATAAAAACAAAGGGAAAATATATATACATTAAAATACATTAGTATACAAAGAGTTATGCCCAAAATTTGGGCTCAAGCATAATATATTTTCAAATAGAGCCCATTTCTAGGCTTAGCCAGTATGTTCCCTTCATAATCTTCTAATTCATAGGCTCTTTTTTCTAAGACACGCCGCACGATATAGGGATCATGCCACATGGGTTTGAACTTTCTTGCCCCCAGTGGTTCTTTGGATTGATTGTATAGAAGGACCATGCCACCCTCATTGTACTGCCGAGGAAAAACAGACTTATCATATTGGACCTTGACACATATTTTATTCGCTTTGATAGCCATGGAGGCATCTTGACGCTGCTCATATAGAATCTCTAGGTGTACGAGGCATTATTCGAGATCGAAAGTGTTAGGTAGGAACACAACTGGCAATCTAAGAGAAGGGATTTCGTATTCAATTGGTAATATCGACTCCACACCGTGTACTAACTGGAAAGGAGAAAAACCAATGGAAGGTATGATATGCCAGTCAGATTTTCTCCGGCTGACAGTTTTCTGCAAAATGGTCTTGAGAGACTTGTTTATGGCCTCTACTTGTCCATTTTCCTATGGGTAGTAAGGGGAAGAATGACCATGTTTAAACCACATTTTTAATTCTAATTCTTCCATCATTTCATTCCGAAAGTGACTGCCATGATCAGTGACAATCTCACTCGGGATTATGAACCTGGCTATAATTTGATTGAACACGAAGAAGGCAGTAGTCTTACCATTCGATTTAACTTTAGGAATGGTCTCAACCCACTTAGTAAAGTAATCTATGACCACGATAATGTGTTGATGCCCCCCAGCCGAATTTGGGTTGCAATCCATAAAAGATACCCCCCCACTTGGTGAAGGGACTGACGATAACGAATGGATGGAGAGGGGCTGGATGCGAGCACATTTTCCAAGTGAACACCTGGTAGGGGTGACACTTCTTAACCTCTTGGAAACAATATTTAAAAATAGATGGCCAAAAATAACTGGCTCGCAAAATTTTCTAGGTTGTCGCAAGCCAGGATAGATGACCACCACAAGCCCCACTATGGCATTCGTTTAGAACGGACTCAGCTTCTTCGTGAGTTAAACAATGACGCATGATATTGTCTACTCCTCAACGATATAGAGTGTCATCGATGACAAGGTAATTCTGATCTTGGTATCGTATACATCGTCGGTCATCTCGCGAGAGATGCCGAGGGAACTTCAAAGTTTGAAGATAGACAACAATATCTCCATACCAGGGGTCCAATGATGAGATAAGGAAAATGTGTTTATCTGCAAATGAATCAACATGAATGACATCCTCATATAACTGATGGAAGTCAGATATTAACTCTGTGAAAACTAGTGACTTCTTAGACTTCGTAGAAGCGAAATCGAGATCAAATTCTTGTAGAATGGAAATCCATTTGTTGTAGTTTCCCCCTATGATATGCCTAGTAAGGACATATTGAAATTGATTGACATCAGAAACCACAGTAGTTTTGCAAAGAAATATATAGTGTCATAATAGTTGGACTGCGTGAACGACAACCAAAGCTAGCTTTTCAACATGAGAATATTTGAGTTCAGGGCCAACTAAGTTTTGACTAAGATAGTAAATGACGTGCTCAAAGAGCTCATCATCCTCATGAACAAACACCATACCAATCATCTCTTTGGAAACGATGACATAAACCAAGTAATCTCTACGGTAGTCTGGAGACTTCAGTATAGGTGTCAATACCAAGGATTTCTTCAAATCATCGAAGGATTCCTAGGCTCGCTCATCCCAGATAAAAGGAGTTTCCTTCTTTAAGAGATGCATGAAACCCTTAGTAATATTGTCATAGTTCACTATAAACCATCGTAAAAAGTTAGCTTTCCCCTATAAACCTTGAAGTTGACGAATAGTGCATGGGGGAGGCAATCAAAGTATTGCCTCAACCTTTAATGGATCTACCATGATCCCATTCTCAGAGACTAAAAATCCTATAAGTCAACCTGACCTAATGAAAAAGATTCATTTATGCGAGTCAAACAGATGTGATAATGGCGACATCTTTCAAAAACTAGTCAAAGGAGTTTAATGTGATCCACTCTCTTACGGGAGTGAGCAACGAGATCGTCGAGATAGGATTCAAATATGTGCTTGAGATCGTGAAATGTGAAGGTCATAGCTCGTTGGAAGGTTGCTCCGATGTTCTTAAGGCCGAAAGGCATCTTTCGGTATGCGAAAGTACCCCAAGGGAAAATAAATGTTGTCTTATGTTGGTCCTTGGGCTTAATTTGAATTTGGTTATACCCTGAAAATCCATCCATAAAAGAAAAAGCTTTTCTTCCCACACATTCGTCGATAATCTGATCGATGAAGGGTGTTGATAAGTTGTCTTTGGGACATGATTTATTCAGGTCACGAAAATCCATGCATACACGGATGGTTCCTTGCTTTTTATTCACCGGAATGGGATTGGATACCCATTCAGTCAAGGGAACTAAGTAGATTAAGCCAACGTTAAGAGATTTTTCTACCTCTTCCTTATTAGTAGGGGCCTTCCTAGGATTGACAGTTCTAAGTCGTTGTCGAACAGGCTTAGCATTCGGGTAGTTTTTAATCTCATGTTCAAAAATTCGAGGGTCAATTCCCGACATCCCTTCATATGACCAGGCAAATACATCACATAATTCCTTGAAGAGAACGATGTAGATCATAATTTCTTTTGGAGAACAATCTTTTCAACCTTTCCAAGAATACGAGAGATATTGATCATGATGATAGGAGAGATACTCGCCATGTTTCCTTCGGCATAAATGTTGTGTGTATCAAGTGGAACTACGGTGTGACCGACTATCTCACTCAAGGTAGATCTAAAATTGACTTGTTCGATTCTGGAAATCTTTGGGAGAAAATAAGAGCAATGATGCATATCATCCCATGACCTATCAGAACCATTCATGGCCTCTACAATAGCTTCATCTGAATGTAAAGTCTCATCAAGGCAGTCATGTTAACAAGACGATGAAGTGGCTCACACGGGCTCAGGAACAGGATCCTCCTCGTTCGTCTGTGAGGTAACAGGATTTGGATTGGCAGAAGAGCCAAGAAAAACTTGATACACTATCTCTC
>JASDQU010305480.1:37999-48297 GCA_032191745.1 Picea mariana | reverse complement strand
CACCTTAACAAAGCACTTAGTTATCATAGTGCAGCTAACCCCTAACAGGATATCTGCACAATATTCAACCAGATCTAGCATCTAACATCACTTAGCATAATGACACAGATCAGATCTAGCAGATTCAAGAACTAAGCACATTCACATAGGTCAGATCTAGCATTCACTCTCATTATTAAGCACAGAGCAACATCATATTTATCTATCATTCATCTATATCAAAGAACTTAAGCAAGTCAACACATAAAGACATCAATACATCGCAGAAAGAGCAACAACACAGGATATACGTGGTTCACCCCCTCCCTGGGGCTACATCCACCAACTCTTCATCTTCTTTATTATCTTCGATCAATCTTCTTACATGCAAAAAGCCTCAAAATCAACTTTGTAGAGGACAGGAGATATGCGCACCTCGCTAGATCCTCCTTCCTCGAGTTATAGCACAAAGCCTTCCACAGTCTCTTACAATCACTTGCACTTAGCTCTGCAAGCCTCACACAATATGCACAAAGCAATTACCACTAAGCACTTAGCACACTGGCTAGTCACTTATTACTTGTAACTACTTCTTACATCGCCTAGAATTCTATTTATACATTACAAAATAGGCCTAAGCATGGGTAAAACCATGGAATGAAATTCCCATACCCGTTACATTATCCCAAATCCAAAAAATCCCTAAAAAGGGGCCGAGATTCCGTGATCTCCACTTTGAATTGTGCTCCGCCTTCGACAGCCTGTCAAAGTCCCAAAATGGTCCAAAATGACCAAGGATCCTCAAAACTTGGTCAAGGGCCAACAATCCCCCAACACTCACCTATGACTCGTTCCGAGTCACTCTACTTTGGGTAACTCTGCTTCAAAATACTCGAGCTTGGCTTGAGCTGCTTCGACCAGTTGTTGTGCCACGACCTCCTGCTCAACAAACTCTTGTATTACTGCTTCGTTGACATGTCCCTCTAAGCGTTGTTCGACTGCAATGACCAATTTCTCCAGCTCTGCTCCTCGACCTTCAATCTCTACGAACAGGAAAGCCTCATCCTATATAGGTTGGAGCCTCCGAGTCACTTCCATGACCTTCTCTGAATGGTTTGTACCTACTGCTGAGTAGTACACTGCTCTTGGGATCACTTCATCCTCTCGATTGCTGACAGGGGCTTCAACTATGCACATACTATTTCTTCTTGTTGATTTTCCTCTTGGAGCTATGACTCCAATGCATTTAGTTTTGGATTCTTAGTGAGTCGCTCATAAGTCTGGGCACTATGATCACTTATTTGTTTACATTCCATGGTGAGGGCCTTGATTCTTTCAACTGCGCTTCGGGCAGTTGCTTCTCTTTGATCCCTCACATCCTGCTGGGTGTTGGGCAAGGTGAAGAGCTCTAAGTCTGCTATTCTTTGATGTAGCTGCTAGATAGATTCTGCGAGCTGTGCCACTTGATGCTCTACTGGTTCTTCCTCCTTCCGCTCCAAGCCCGTCATAGAGCGAAGTGTTCTGTTGACTTCTTCTTTCACTTCGAGCTGTTTTGCGAGCAACTATTCTTTTTCTTGCTAGATCTGCACTTTCTCTTGTTCAAAATTTGTTTGGAGAGCAACCTTCTCGTGCTTGGCTTCATGTTTCTGCAATATTTCCTGCGAGGCATCATTCACAGCTACAATGATGAATTCAAAGTCATCAATAGTGAACATAGTCTGCATCTTATTCATGGTGGCTTTGTATTTCTTCCGGGAAGTGGATTTCGTGGGAGAAACCTTCCTTTTCTTCAAGGGATTAGCCTCATCAGCAGGATCCCTGGGTGGTGTTGCTTCACCTTGCTTATGCTGGTCTTCTTTGATGTTTTTCTCTTCTACTTTGTCATCACCCCCTCAGCCAGGTGATACTGAAGAAATCTCTTCTGATGCGCTGCTCAAGTCTTGGACTTCTTTGGTCTTCTTCCTTCTGCTGGGTCCCGATGTGTTATGTTCTTTGTGAGCGGCCTCCGAGCTGTCAAGTTTGGGATCAAACATATCTGCAAGGTCAACAGGGAGAAGGAGGTTTGCTGACCAGTCCTTAGTTATCTCCTCGAGGTCCTCCTCTATGAGTTGTAGTATGACTGCAACTCCTCTTTATGCTCGTCTTCTCACGCAATGATATATATGAAGTACCTATCTGCGTGGAACTTCATGATGGGTCGAAACCACAATAGGGTGTTTGGCGTCATTCAAGGTTCAACTTCAATGAACCTCTTCAATTGGATATAATATGTATGAAATACCGCGTTCGACTGCCACTTTTTTCCCATATCGATCGAGTACCAGAGCGTGGTGAACTTCGCAGCAAGCGGCTCGAATGACTCAATGTTCGGGAAGGTCGCACCTTCTAGCATCTCCCAAGAAGTAAACACGATGAGGATCAAGACCCAGCTAAAGTGGAACTCATAGCCCTGATCCTATGCTTCGTGACAGTCTAATTCCAGCTGGTTAACTAGGTACTTCACCCAGTTCATCTGTAGGCCTTCTGCGCATTTCCCAGCGAGGTCAATGACAAACCGTGTGACCTGCGTGGTTCTATTCTTTCTCACAAGATTTCCTGCGATTAATTGGCATGCTAGGTGCACTGTGCCATTATGGATAGAAGCTACCTTATAGCCTCGTGTCCCCTTCTCAACATCGTCGTAGGTATCCTTGATCTTCTGTGCTAATGTGTGATCTGTAGCCTTCCCTGGATAGAAGTCCTATGGGTCGGGTCCTTGCATACTCAATCCAGTGATCCTATGGATCTATTTTGGATCAACTGTGATATGTCAGTATAGCCATAAGTAGCCGCCATGGTAACATGAGAGTAGGATCTTAACACAAGCATTAACCTCCTAGTGTTGTCCAAAGTGTGGGATCTTCATTACATTCAACAGGGTGGACTGCCCGAGGTTCATTGTCCATGGCTGGGGGATTAATTTCGAGTTCTTCCCCTTCGTCCTGGTCAAGTATTTATAAGGGGCGAGCATATTATGGTTCTTGCGGTCTCTTAAGTTGAAGTCACTGAACTTCAACAATAAAATCTTATCCTTCTGCACTTTAACTACACGTATCCCCTTCGGGAGGTATGCAGTAACCAGGGTGTAATCAAAGTCTCTAGGCACACTATCATGACTCACCACGCTGGCCAGAGGCGGGATGTAGTCAGGTAAGATGGTCGGGATTAGCTTCGTATTTGCTAGGTCATCTCTGTGCTTGGTTCTCTTTTCTACTGCGACTCGAGATGGTGCAGATCCATGAGTAGTCGATGGAGAGGCCTGTACTCCTCTCGTTGATGATGCTTGTACACCCACAGACATTACCCTTTCAGACATTACTCTTTCAGTCATTAGTTCGATGAGTACCTCCTTCACAGACTATTCGATTGTGCTAATTTCTTTGGACTTCACAGAATCGGGTTTGAAGGGCAACTACTCAATGCAACAAGATGGATGGTGATATCTTGATGATCTTTGCACAAAATCAACTAATCTATGGGATCAGATAATCACAGTTGGAAAAAGTGTTCTCGGTGCAATGCTCGATGGAATAAGTAGGCAACTAGTTAACATATTTCTCCAACGGGTGAGAATCCTTCATTAATGCAGTTATGTCCGTTACGGTGTTGTCCCAACGGTCTGGTGGTGAGATTTCTGACCATAAATGTCGTTCTAATCCATTCGGGGTGTCAGTCTAATGGTTATAATGTTTCCAACGGTTATATTGCTTTGCCAAGGCGAAGTGCCATGCTGTGCTATTATGATATCCTGATGAAGTTCAGATTCTGGAATCCTTCCTTCTGTGAAGTTCCCTCCGGAACCTTCTATAACTTTTTGATCTTTTCTCTCTTCTTACTGAGATTTCTAGCCTTTTTCCCAGTGATATTTTTCTCGGTATTCCTCTTTCCATTCTGATTCTTGTCTTCTTTTAGCATAGTAACTTCGCATTGTTGATGGTCTTTACTAGGGTTCAAGGAAAATACTTCTTCTTTGTATGGTGTAGGTGCTCTACTCTCATGTACAGATAGGTGTCTCAAGTCCTCATGGGTCCTTTCAATTTTGACATCCAAGTTTCTGGTTATGAATAACTTTGATCTGTTCTCCTGTTCTTTAATCAAATGTGCGATCCTCCTATTCATGAAATATTTTAATTCTTTCTCCTTCTACTCTAATACTTCCTCTTCGTTTCTTCTGGCTTGATCCTTTTCAATCCAAGGTTTTCCTAGTAACATAGAAAATGGGGTGTTGTTCTCAATAAATTTAACAACCTTGAAGTCTTCTTCTGTCGAAGTTCCATGAGCACTCATATATATTTGGGTAAGTCTTCCACATAGGGTTATCAACCTTCCTCTAAATAATCCTATTCCTCCCAATGAAGGAATCATAACAGGCTTCCCTAAAGTTTCCCAAGTTCTTTCTGTCATGATGTTCACCTGTGTTTCTTCATCCAGAATGTAGTCGATGTCGAAGTCTCCTATTCTCACTTCTATGTATTCTTTTTCTTTGAAGATCTCTGATAAGATGATATTTCAGTGATCATTCAGGGTTTCTTTCATTTGTAGCAATACATCCTCTGATTTTTTATGGGGTTCTTCCATGGTCCCAGTTTCTTGATCTTTCTTAGGGTCTTCTTATTTCATATTCATTCCTTCAAGCTTAGCAATCATTCTAGGGAAATCTAGAACTTCATGATCCATAGCTTTACAACAAAGACAACTGGGTCTTCTACCAGGGCATTCCCTAGCAAGATGGCCTGGTCTTCTGCAACTGTAACAAAGAGTCAATCCTCTCTTCCTCTTAAATGATCCCCATCCTTTCCTGTACTACACACTAGGATCATGGTAGCTAACCTGTAAAAAATTCTTTCTAGGATCCTGCATCCATTTGTTAGTCCAAACATTCTTTCTATGCATAGGAATAACATATCTTTCAGATCTACTCATATTAAATCTTCTTTCTTCTAGCTGTGCCCTAGTTTTCAGGCTAGGAATTTTTTTATCAAAAATACCTAGATCCATATTCTTGAAATAAAAATTTCTACTAATCTTACTTTCAACAGAGCACAAAGCTTCCAGATCTAAAACTTTTCACTATTCTTACCTTTCTCAGAGAAAAAAACTTCAAGATCTTACCTCTTTTCTTTAGATCAGACTTCTTTTCTTAGCACAGAGCTTCACAATCCAAGTAGAGTGTTGCGCACCAGGGCAACAGATCTATGCATAGAGCTTCCACAATTTCAGGTCAGATCTTCGCCCAGGGATTTCTTCTTTCTCAGTTCCCATCAATCACAGTTTCAGGTCCGATCTTCGCACAAAGATTCTTCTTCCTCAGTTCCCAACAATCACTGTTTCATTTCCAATCTTCACACAAAGATTATTCTTCCTCAGTTCCCAACAATCACAGTTTCAGGTCCCGACAATAGAACCATTTGTTGGCACAGGGGCAGACCCGGGGTTCAACACTACAACAACGCACCAACAAAACCCTAACTACCGACCCTTTCAGCAACACCTGCGAAGCAGATGAAGTCTCACCCGAGGTAGAGGCAGGGGTGGTTGCAAGACTCCAGTGTCTGCAACCTTAGCTGGGACACAGATCTGTGATTGTAACACCTTAATAGAGAACTTAGTTATTACAGTTCGTTAATGTTCAACCTTAGTTCAGAGAAGAACTAACCCCTAACAGGATATCTGCGTAGTATTCAACCATATCTAGCATCTAGCAGCACTTAGAATAACGAAACAAATAAGATCTAATAGATTCAAGCACTAAGCACATTCACATAGGTCAGATCTATCATTCAATCTCATTATTAAGAACAGAGCAACATCAGATTTATCTATCATTCATCTATATCAAAGCACTTAAGCAAGTCAACACATAAACACATCAATACATCGCACAAAGCACAACAACATAGGATATACGTGGTTCACCCCCTCCCTAGGTCTACGTCCACCAACTCTTTGTCTTCTTTATTATCTTCGATCAATCTTCTTACACGCACAAAGCCTCAAAATCAACTCTGCAGAGGAAAAGAGATCTCTGCACCTTGCTAGATCCTCCTTCCTCGAGTTATAACACAAAGCCTTCCACAGTCTCTTACAATCATTTGCACTTAGATCTGCAAGCCTCACATAGTATGCACAAAGCAATTACCACTTAGCACTTAGCACACTGGGTAGTCACTTGTTACTCGTCACTACTTCTTACATCACCTAGACTTCTATTTATACATTACAAAATAGGCCTAAGCATGGGTAAACCCATGGGATGACATTCCCATACCCGTTACATTATCCCAAATCCCAAAAATCCCTAAAAAGGGGCCTAGATCCTATGATCTCCGCTTCGACTTGCGCTCTGCCTTTGACAACCTATCGAAGTCCCAAAATGGTCCAAAATGACCGAGGATACTCAAAATTTGGTTAAGGGCCAACAACATCCCAG
Source organism: Picea mariana (assembly GCA_032191745.1). Lineage (NCBI taxonomy): Eukaryota > Viridiplantae > Streptophyta > Pinopsida > Pinales > Pinaceae > Picea > Picea mariana. Next base: position 41,849 of record JASDQU010305480.1, on the reverse strand, counting down.
ACTGAGCATATATGAGATCTAACTGTTGGGCTTTAAAAATTGTTTCTTCCTCATATGTAACCCCGAATGTAGAAACATCCTTTGAAATATAAGGTTGTAGAGACTTAAGGAACCAATCTAGCAGGAATTATGGGGGTATGTAGGCCTTGATTAACCTCTTCCATCCATGCCACTCATGGATGTGATTTGGGATATGAGTGGCTTTGTCCTGAAGGAAGGTCTCCATAATTTCTATGCCCACATCATAACGTACTGGCAATTGGAAGTGGTTGAGGAAGACTAAAACCATCTAATTAAAAGTTTTGTATGTCCCCCGTGGTAGCTCGATATACCATTTTACGGGGACCCCTGTGAGGGTGTGTTGAAACAATCTTAAACAAATAGAATCATCATTAAGGGAGTTAGAAGAGAAACAAAGGTGAAAATTAGTGACGTGATCACCAGGATCCTCACTAGTTTTGCCCTCAAATTTTGGAATATTGTTGGCCATCGATTGAGTATTGAGAAAACCGTGGTCAAAATTGACCCACTTTTGGACTTTGACAGGATGGTCGAAGATGGAGCGCCTAGGCAAAGCTGAGATCGCGGATCTCACTGATTTTGCAAGCTTTGTAAGGGGCTATTTAGGGTTTTTATAATGGTTTATGGGATGTCGGCCCATGGGGTTTTCCCATGTTAGTCCCTATTGTAAGGGTTTGAAAAAGTATAAGTAAGAATGTATAGTAGAAGTGTCTAGCAAGAGAAGCCCTTTTTGAGAAGTGGGTAGTGGCTAAGTGCAAGTAATTTTGAGTTTCTCTGTGCAACATAAGGTGTATGTGTTAAGGCTTTGTTCACGGTAGAGGAGTTGGCTCGGTGCCTTGACCTAGTTTGGAAGGAGCATCTGGTGCTCAGTGCGCAGATCTCCTATCCTATGCGAAGCTCGACTCTGTGGCTTAGTGCACATGAGTCGTTGAATGTAAGAGATTGATGAATAATAAAGAAGACCGAGCAGTTGGTGGACATAGCCCACACTGGGGTGAACCACATATATCTTGTGTCTTTGGTGTGCTTTTTGCTGTGTTATTCTTGTTATTTATCTTCTTAGTGCCTTGGTTATTATGTATGATAGATAGATTTGTTGATGCTTTGTGCTTTGACAAGAGAAAGATATGTGAATTTCTTTTTTTGGAAACTTGAATTTATTTATGTTTAATAGATTTTGTCCTATTCTGAAGGCTAGGGCGCTATTGGAAGAAAGAGTTGATTTGAGTAAATTTAATGAAAACAAAGAAAGATATGTTATTCCTATACATAGAAAGAGTTTTTGGACTAATAAGTGGTTGCATCAGTGGAACAGCGCCTGGAAGGGCCTGTTATAGAATGGACGATCCAGGAGCTCATTGAGAAGGAGGCTCAGGTGAAGCAGCAAGTCGAGGTATCTCGAGTTAAGCTCGAGGCCTTCGAAACAACATTGCCCAGACTTGAGTGACTTGGGATGAGTCATAGGTGAGTGTTGGTGGCCTTTTGGCCCTCGACCAAGTTTTGAGGAAACCTTGGTCATAATTGACCCACTTTTTTACTTCGACAGACTGGTCGAAGATGGAACGTCCAGGCGAAGCTGAGATCGCGAATCTCATCGATTTTGAGGGATTTGTAAGGGGTTATTTAGGTATTTTGTAATGGGTTATGGGATGCCGTCCCATGGGGTTTTCCCATGTTAGGTCCTATTGTAAGGGATTGAAAAAGTATAAATAAGTAAGAATGTATAATAGAAGTAGCTAGCAAGAGAAGCCCTTTTTGAGAAGTGGGTAGTGACTAAGTGCAAGTAGTTTTGAGTTGTTCTGTGCAAAAAAAGGTGTATGTGTTAAGGATTTGTGCTCGATAGAGGAGTTGGCTCGGTGCCTTGACCTAGTTTGGAAGGAGGATCTGGTGCTCAGTGCGTAGATCTCCTTTCCTATCCAAAGCTCGGCTCTGTGGCTTAGTGCACATGAGTCATTGAATGTAAGAGATTGGCAAATAATAAAGAAGACAAAGCAGTTGGTGGACATAGACCCACACTGGGGTGAACCACGTATATATTGTGTCTTTGGTGTGCTTTGTGATGTGTTGTTCTTGTTATTTATCTGCTTGGTGCCTTGGTTATTATGTATGATAGATAGATCTGTTGATGCTTAGTGCTTTACTTGTGTTAAAGATAAATGAATGCTAGATCTAACTCAGTGCTATGTGCTAAGTGGTTGAAGTGCTTAATATTTATTGTTACTGCGTTGATCTATCTTTGGGTATGTTTTGCAATGTTAATAAGATTAATGAACTAATGCATGTTGTTCCTAAGTGTTACTAGAATATCCCATGAAGTGTTCTTATCACAAATCTGTGTCCCAGATAAATTACAGACACATGTGTCCTATAACCCCCTCTACTTCTACCTCAGGTGAGACTTCACCTGCTGCACAGGTGTTTTTTAAAGGGCTAGTAGTTAGGGTTTTATTGGTGCGTTGTTGAGCATTGAACCCTGGGTCTTCCCCTGTGCCAACAAATATACGAAGGAAGCTTAGTGGGGACAGGGGGGCATGTCATATCACGATGCACAGGGTCATTCATTAATTTAGACAAGTCTAGAAGATTGAGCATGGCCCAAAAAGGGAGAAGGCTTTGCAACATTTGGCCCCAAGCTCCCTGGAAATATTATTGTTAGGGAATCGCAACCCATCCAGGGTTCTGGTATGCACCATGGACTTGTCAGGGATTGTAATACCATCCCCAAACTAATTCATGAGGGGTTGGTTGGGCGCCATTCCAGTAGGAATGTTTCGATGAGGGTTGTAAAAACTGCCCCTAGCTGGAGTGGCTCCAGGTTAGGGGTTTCCCAAGGTATGAAACTGACCTCCTCCAGGTGTGAATCCATAGGATAAAGGTGTATTCGTCATGCCAAATGTGTTGGTCAGAATCAATATAGAGGAGGTAGGTGTAAAGGATGGACCGTAAGCAATAGCTTGTCCTCCAGGTTGGTTACTCCATCCAGAAGCATTAGGACCAGGATTAGACCTGGGGTGAAAAGGAGGAAGGACTCCCACTGTAGGAGTTGTTTGTGGGATATGAGCACCACAAAATGAAAATGGAGTATGTGGAGGAGTCATGCCCCCAGGTCCAAATACTAGTATTTGAACTAGATGTTTGGATGGAGGATGAAAATTGCGATGTGAAATTCAACATACCATAAGAAAAACGGATAGAGGCCATAGGGATGGACTAAATATTGTAGCTCGATGAGTGACAAAGGGACCCAAAAGTGTTCATGGCTATAGGTTGATTATTCACTATAGGACGGACAAGAGTGATGATAGGAATCTCCAACACTACAACCATTGTGGTTGAAGGTGTCAAAGGAGTACCATTAACTATAGTAGGTATGGAAGTTGAAGGAATCCCACTATCTTTCTGACTCGATTCAGTACTCATCCTTGTATGATCATGAGTTTGGTAAGTGGAGGTGTGTGTACCACATTTGATAACTTTATGCATTTTAGAAGGCAAAAATTCAAAATGCGGTGGTAATTGTAACAAGCGGCAAGATCTACGAGGAATCTGGTCTGGCTCCATGATGACTAAAGACTCGAGATATAAAAACAAATCCTAAGGCCAACTAGTAATCAAGGAGCACACCCCAAAAAAAATAAACAAAAGGCCAATATGAACACAAATAGGATAAAGTGGTTGAAAGGGGCCTCCCTCCCTAAAGTAGGTATGCCTTGCCCAAGAGGGGCCCAAGACTCCCTGCAAAAGATCGAAGGTATCAAAATCAATTATAAGGGCCCTCGTAGCATTAACAACCAGTCAATCAGATCCCCTCAGAGAGGTAATCCTCCAG
>JASDQU010305479.1:120634-140259 GCA_032191745.1 Picea mariana | reverse complement strand
TGGAGTCTCCAAGCTGTTGTAGCTTCAGTCCTTCACACAATTCTTTCACCAATTCTCCAATGAATCTTGCTTAACATTTTTCATGAGAATTCCCTCAATTTATAGGAGAGAATGAATTAGTTACTTGGATAAAAATGATCCCAAAATATCAGGGAATCCAGTACTAGGATAACCATTCGAATGCCATCTCATCCTTCTAGAAGATTCCCTTCTAGAAGCATCGAGAATTTATCTTTTTCCTTGCTTTAGAAAGAGTTCACACCCTAGCAGTTCAACACAGTGCGAACTTCTCGCACCCTAGCTTTAGGCAGCCTGCGAGAATCATGCATTCTCGCAGGAAAATATACTAGAAGCCTGCGAACAGTCTTCAAAAATGAATTTTTTGGAAGAGATGAAAATAACTTTTTCTTAGGAGAAAGTTTTTATGAAGAGCCTGAGTATACCATCATCAATACATCATCACGATGACCAAAATCATGGGTAACAACGTGGAACATATTTAAATAATGTCGCTAATAAGATGTAAAGATATAACCATGCCCGATCTAGCCATGGAAAGGGAAATGAGATAACTTCGTGCTCGATTGGATGTTATGGAGACAACACAGAGGCAGACAACTCATATTGGAGATATCAGTGAGGCTGAAAGCAAAAAATAAGCTAGAGCCAAAGAAGAAGTTGTAGCCGAAGATGCTACAAAGGAACGTCTATTCAAAGTTGTTGCAAGAATAGGGGCCAGAGAAAAAATGGACATCCCGATGTATGAAGGCAACTTAGATGTTGAGGCGCTACTAGATTGGCTTAGAGCTCTGGATAAATACTTTGACTATGAGGATATCGAAGAAGATAAGAAAGTAAAACATGTCGTCACTAGACTGAAAGTGCATGCAACATTGTGGTGGGATGAACTATAGGCTGATAGACATTGCAAAGGAAAACAAAGAATCAAAAGATGGGATAGGATGGTTGCAAATATGAAAGCCAAGTTTATACCCAGAGATTACCAAATTAATCTGTTTCAAAGAATGCATAATTTGAGACAGAAAGGGATGACAGTGAAGGAATACACTGAAGAATTTTATAGACTCAACATCAGAGTTGGTCATCGCGAGAGTGATGATAAAAAATTCACCAGATACATGAATGGCTTGAGATATGAAATTCAAGATGAGATGAGCATGGTGACAATCCAGAATGTCGAAGATTCTTATCAAATTTCCTCAAATGCAGAAGTAAAATGGCCCGAAAGAAAGGTCAAAGGGGCAGGTAGAAGTCCAAGAAGAGGCAAAGATATTGCCCAGGATAGAGTACAGAATCCCAAGGATGAAGAAAATAAACCTCATAACCACCCAAAAAGGGGAGGAAGATCACAAGAAGAACAATATGCTGATAGGAACACTTTTCCTTGAGCCAGAGGAAGAGGAAGAGGCAGAGGTGGTGAAATAAAGTGTTTTGTCTGTGGAAAGATAGGACACAAGTCTTTTGAATGTCCCAATATAAAAAGGGATGGAGGAGGCGAAGATCACATTTCAGAAGTGCAAAGGCAAAATGTTGAGGCAGAAGATGCAGAATGTGGAAAATCCTTAATGCTGAGGAAAATTCTCTTGAAGCCGGAGAAGGAGATAGACAATCCAGTTCAAAGGAATAGTTTGTTCATAACTACTTGCAAGACCAAGGATAGGGTATTCAAGGTAATTGTGGACAGTGGAAGCACACCTAACCTAGTATCCACAGAAATGGTGGAGAATCTGGAATTGGAGACAGTTGCACATCAGTGTCCATACAAGGTTTCATGGTTGCAAAAAGGACATCAGGTAACAGTCACTAAACAATGTTTAGTTGAATTTAAGATAGGGGGATATAGAGATAAGATTTTATGTGATGTTATTCCCATGGATGTCTGTCATCTTTTGTTGGGGATACCATGGCAATATGACAAGAATGTTATTCATGACAGAAGAAAGAACACATGCACCTTGGAGAAGAATGGTATGACGCATATGTTGCTACCAATTGAAGACAAGAAGGTTAAATAAGAAGCAATAAATACTATACTTCTCATGAGTGGGGAGGAACTTCTGGATGAAGTCAAGAAGGACGAAGAAATGCAGTTTGTTGTGGTGAGAAAATCTAGAGTCATCTTGACCAATACCTCCATAAATGATCTACCTGAGGAAATTTAGGAATTGTTGGAGAATTTCACTGATATAGTGGTGGATGATTTACCTTGTTCATTGTCTCCCATCAGAAGTATAAGCCATCACATTGGCCTTATACCAGGATCAAGTTTTCCAACCAAAGAAGTGTACATATTGATGCCACAGGAGAATGAAGAAGTTAAGAAGCAAGTCTAGTACTTGATGAACAAAGGGTTGATTAGAGAAAGCTTGAGTCCATGCACTGTGCCAACAATGTTAAGTCCAAAGAAATATGGTGGATGGAGAATTTGTACAGACTCGAGGGCTATAAACAAAATCACCATCAGGTATAGATTTCCTTTACCGAGGATGGATGACTTGATGGATTTCTTGAGTGGAGCAAATTTTTTTTCAAAAATTGATTTGAAAAGAGGATATCATCAGATTAGAATGAGGGAAGGTGATGAATGGAAGAAAACATTCAAGACGAATGAGGGGTTGTATGAATGACTTGTCATGTTGTTTGGTTTGATGAATGCGCCAAGTAATTTTATGAGATTAATGAACGAAGTCTTGAAGGATTTCATTGGAAAATTTGTAATTGTGTATCTTGATGATATACCGATCTTCAGTAAGACTGAGGAAGAACATTTGAGACACCTAACTCTAGTGATGAGGAGGTTTCAACAAGAGAAGTTGCTGATAAATTTGAAGAATTCATCTTTCATGAAGAAGGAACTCATTTATTTGGGGTTTGTGATCTCTTCAAATGAGTTGAAGATGGATCTTGAGAAGGTAAAAGAAATCAAAGAGTGGTCGTCACCAAGGAATATCTTTGAAGTCAGAAGCTTCCATGGACTAGCCAATTTTTACAGGAAGTTCATCAAAAAGTTTAGTGGAATTTGTGCATCAATGATGGACACAATCAAGAAAATACATAAATATTTTCATTGGATAGAGGAAGCAAAGAAAAGTTTTAAGTTATTAAAGGAGAAGATAATTGGACAGCCAGTTCTGGTTCTGCCAAATTTTAGTAAGACATTTCAAGTGAGATGTGATGCAAGTGGATTTGTGATTGGAGCATTCTTAAGTCAAGACAACAGACCAGTTGCATACTTCAGTGAGAAGCTGAATGATGCCAAGAGGAATTATTCCACGTATGATAAAGAGTTTTATGCAGTCATACATGTGCTGAAAAATGGAGGCACTACTTGGTTCTGAAAGAGATAATTTTGTATAACAACAACCATGACTTACAATTTATAACCAGACAAGAGAAACTGCACCATAAGCATGCAAAATGGGTTGAATTTATGTAGAACTTTACTTTTGTTACAAAGCAAATTTATGGAAATGCTAACAAGGTTGTTGATGCATTGACCATAAAATGTTTTATTCTACAGGAGTTTCATGTGAATACCTTAGGTTTTGATATCCTTAAGGATATGTACAGAGATGATTCAGATTTCAAGGATACTTATGAAGCATGTGAGAATCCTGTTCTGAGAGATAGAAGAATATGGATTGAATATTTGATCTAGGATGGATTATTATTCAAAGGAGTATGATGCAGGAGCATCGTAAGCACATGCAAGTGGAGGACAGTTGGATATGCACCAGCGTGCATTTTGAAGACGTTTTGAATTTGAAAAGATGAGACATTAATGTGATATCTGGAAAGGATACATTTTCTTTTATGGTTTGGAAATTGTAACACAGATCTTGAGCGGTTGCTCTCATCTGTTGGTTGTAGACAATTAATGTAATCAATGTAAAGTAGTTGTAGAGATTTTAATTTGATTAGATAGCTTGAGGTTGTAGGATGGAAAACTCGAGAAAGATCCCTTACATGTATTGTATTGTATTCATTATTCTCATTGTAAAAGTAGAGATGAATAGCTGTAGAGACCAAGAGAGAGCGAGAAGAACAGGGACTGTAGAAGTTGTATAAGTAGATATTTGTTGCTATAGAGGCCATGTACAAAATAACTTGAGCTAATATAAGAATTCTTTGACTCAATTTCATGGTGTTGTTATGAACATTGTTCGCATATATTGAATGGTATGTTTACAGTTTTCTTATATGCTCTATTATGAATTTGTTTCAATGCTTTGTGTGTATGATTTCATGTTAAATATATGAAGTCTGTGAGAGGGAGAGTATGAGTTTCAATTGTTTCTTGTCCTGAGAATTTCTACAAGGAGGGAAGTGAAATTCCTCAAGGAGTGCATTGATGAGAGTATGAGATTTATCTCAGAGAGCTCAGGAGAGATACCATTGTTCTCATACCAGTAGAAGTGCAGTTATAGTGTAGAGTCATGCAAGGTGTGTGCATGTAGGTTGAATTCTTAGACTTTTCCAACCCAATGATTGGTTGAAGAGATATTGTCACAAGGAGTGCACAGAATTGGAATATTTTACATAATCAGTGATTATCATGAAGGACACAAGGAGTGTGTGCACGAACCCCTTAGGATCATTGAGTTTGCAGCAAGATTCAAGCTCAGGAGGGATAGAGTCTTGGAAATTTCAAACGAGGGACAATGGTTGAGGTTACCTTGCAGAAACCAATATCAAGAGGAAGAACGCCAAATTGTTTGGCTGGGAGTATTTGAGAACTTGAATGGATGGTTGAGTTTCTCAGAGGGAGAACACCGATTTTCTGTGGACCATTGTATCTAGTGGATCATCGAAGAGGTTAAGGTTGAGTGTCTTTCAACACTCACAAGCTCAGGAGAGGTAGCAGCCGTTGGTTTGGGCACTTTGAATTTCTACATTTCGAAAGTCGGAAGTGTGGAGGAAGTCATTTTCAGGAATCCCTGATACGCAAAGTCTCGACACGATTTGGACAGTCAGATCGTGGAAAGTTCAGGACCATTGATCTGTAGAAAAGAAGTCACATGTTTGAAATTCAAGAAAGGGAGAAGAGTCATAGCATGAACTCATGAGTCGTAAAATCCTGACGCGCTCAGAAGTAAGGCCCCAGGACTTAGCTGGAGGTCATATGGTGGAGGCATAAGGAAGGATATAAAGACTTGTTATCCCTTTTCAGGGTTTCAGGAATCGAAGGAGTCGGGGGGGACTCATAATAGAAATCGCGAAGTTGTGAAACTCAAAACACCTTTTTGGGTTAAGTCAGTGGTCACGTTGAGTGGTCACGTGGGGTGGAGGTTCATGCCTAGTGCCTATTCACGTAGGCGTAACTTCTAAGAATGACCTGTGGTTTTATTTGTGTTGAAGGTTCTAGTGGTAACTAAGGAGTTGTTTCGGCTCAAGGGAAGAGGAAGATCCAAATACTGGGAGGTCAAGTAGAACCTGTTGAGGTAGGGGTGTGACATCATCTTTTTAGTGGTTCTCTTCATGATGGATTTTCTCTTTCATTCATAGGTGATTGCTTGTATATTGTCGACCTCATCAACAGGTTCAGGAGTTTGTTTCTCTCCTCAAGTTATAGTATTTCCCAGGCTCTCGACTGTGTGTATCTATTCTAGGCTAGGTTCCTGAACCTCTTCCATATGTCCTAATGGATTGAATTTCATTTGTTTCTCATCGATTGGTAAGGCATCGAAAAAAAATGAGGAAGCAGGGGCAGGTTCGATACTTACTTGGAAATCGGTTGTGTTATCACTAGAAGTCACGTTCAGAGTGCATAGAAGGTAAGCCTAGTACCCATCAATTTATGTGAGTGTAATTGAGTTTTAAGAGGTCAAATGGAGAAGACCCAATGATAATAACGTTCTAACTCAAAAATATGGACTAGCATGCACAATAAATTGAGGTATGGAATCAACTTCAGTCAGTAAGTTGGAGTAAGGGTTAATAGAGAGAGGAATTTGGAGAGGAGAGTGTAGAGGTATTTCATGGACATTAGGTCTTCCAATAGCCTAAGGAGGAAACTTAAACACAATATCCTATTGGATTCAAATTTCAAGGAAAATGAAAGAAATCATAACAACATTGTAATCAAACATTCATCATAATATAGTTACAACAATTCATGTGAATCAGTCATTCATTAAGTCTCTCAGTATCAGATAAAAATAATATGGGGTAAGAAATATGACTTAGATTAACCAAGATGTCTCAAAAACAAATACATAACCAGAGAACCAATGTTATTTATAAAAATATTACAATAGCAAGGAGCCTAGCTCAACCATTTGACCTTAACAAAATATAAAAATTGTCTATAAATATCCAACAATGCTACAACCACTAGGAGTGTGATCAGACCACTGCCTTCAAAGCCTTTACTTAGCACATTCTCTATCAGATTGTGCAGGTTTTCTCATGTCAGACGCGAGCCAGGCGCAGTTATGTGCTTTACAGGAAAAATTGTCGATAAGGAAGCTTCAGATCGTCAGTCTGCCTTCATGGTTGCGCTTTGCAATGATTTCCATTTATGGGGTGAGACGAGCTCTCAAATTCCACCCCAAATATTCAATAACTACCTTCATTGGGATTAGGACAGGGCCTAACACTCATGAATGTTTCTAGGTGGTTCCATACGAATATTTTGAGTCAATCCCGATTTCTGCAGGCCAAGCAGATCTTCTTCTGTGACGAATACAGATGCTTTTGTTCTTTGGCTAATCTCCTCTCCATCGCTCCATATTCAATGTGACCTAGGGCCATGACCCTACGCAATTTCAGGATTTCGGGCGTGATCAAGAGTGGTTTGAAATAAAACCACTTGTGTCCCCAGAATTCACCATGAACTGCCACACGTCCCTTTACAAAAACCACGGTTCCGATTAGGGCCCACCCTTGAAATTTTAAAATGTGTGCACCTTCTGACCCTGCAATAGAGCATGACCATTGATCTTGTGATCTGAGATGGGGCTTCTTGATAAACGACCTAGCTCTGGTGCTTTATATCAATGGATCGAATATTCCCTCTTCGAATCAATGACTGATATCTGCTTTGTGAATCGGCCTTCGAGAATTTCAATTCTCAAACCACATTTCCCTCTAATAAAAACCTTCAGAGATGAGGATCTGATGATGCGTGGCATTTTGGATTTGGATGACTGAGATCCACTTCGGGTCTTCGGGACTTCAGGGAAATCAAAACTCAAATTTGGCTTACTTCTCCATGCACTTTTACACAGAGTTGTGAATCTGATGACACATGGCTCTGGTTGATCAACGAATCAGATCCATTTTAGGCCTTCCAGATTTCTAAGAACTTCTCATTTCAAATATCCCAAAGCTCATTTCCTTGAAGGCTTGGATCAACTGCCACATGTCCCCTTTAAGACCAATGAATCGTATTCACTTCGGGGCCTTTTGTTCTAGCGCTATACTTCACGCAAGTTTTCACTACCGAACTTCCGTGAGCTGCTGATCTGGAATGTTTCCGAAATATTCATCGTTAAAAGATTGAAATTGTCTTTTTCTTATGCTTCAATATCGAAACAAACTGTTTAAGAAAGATGTGCTTTTTGTTCATGGATGCGACCTACATGATCAAGGATTTGGATGAATGGCTACGAGCTGAGAAAATAGGGAGACCAGGGTGCAAAAATGAACAAGGGAAAACAAAAAGTGATTTTGTCGGCCGAAGGGGGAAAAATTCAAGACTCGGCCTGCGAAAAGGATAGAGACATGGAAAAACTACAGACTTAAGTAGAAACCACAAACCCACAGGACTCTAACAAGTTCATGTGATAAAATTTGGCTCCACAAGGGATAGCATGCTCCTTGTGAGCTACCAAGAACCAGTAGTTCTAGTGCCATAGTTGTTGGGTTATGGAGTCCCTTATTAAAACCAAAAGTAAAAGGAAAAAAAGATATTTACAATGACATGGGCTCTATTAAGACCTCTAATAGCCAAATGTTATCACATGGACTCTAACAATGATATTTACAGTGATATTTACAATGACATGGACTCTAACAAGTTCATGTGACAAGACCTGATCTTTTCACAGACATCAGTGAAGAGACTAGGAAAAAAATACCCAGCCCTAAGATTCTTGTAGGCTGTGGTTCTCCAGAAGTGATTCCCCCCACATAAAATGTCATGAAAATCATACATAATCTTTTGGGATTTCTGTGGGTCTAGACATCTCAAAATCACTCCTAAAGGGTCTTTCCAATATAAAAATTGATCAATCAGAAAATATTTAATTGATTTGAGCTTCAAATCTCTTATTGTTCTCTTTCCCATGCCATCAGGAGGCTGTAACTTCTATAGGAAAAATATAATGTCTTTGTACCAAGTGCATCCTACCAACGGGGGTGTGACTTTAGGATCTTCATTAGAGAACTTAGCTTGCTGATTCTATGAACAACTGTTGATGAAATTGACCCCCAAGGCTTTATAATTTGATTCAGCCAACAACCTAGCTAAACCTTGACCTTTAACCAATTTGGTAGGCTTTATTTCAAGATCAAATTCAAGGATTTTGGCAATCCACTTGCTCCTTCTTCCATCTATGTTAGGTTGAATGAGGATCTCCTTCATAGAGGCTGAAGGGACATATGAAATGAATTTTGAATGTAGCACATAAACTATGAAAGCTTTGATATCTTTAACCAAAGCATAGGCCTACTTTTCCATGATGTCATACTTTATTTCATCATCTCTCAGTGCCCTACTGAAAAAGGAAATGGGTTCCTCTAACCCTTTGACATTTTTTTGCAATAAAAAAACTACTACTATGTCAAATCAAGAAAAAGAGAAAATCAGAAACTCCTTGGAGTAGTTAGGACTGATGAGAATAGGTTCTTAAGTCAAGGCCTTCTTTAGTTGGTCAAAAGAGTTAAGATATTCAGAATTCCATTTGATTTCATTTCTTTTCTTCAACATGGCTGTGATAAACTTCACCAACTCTGTTGAAACAGTTCTTAAATTTTTTTTTATCCCTAAGGCCTAAATTTTCCTTTTTCAGGTTTCGGCTTTTCACAAAACATGAATTTCGTTATCAATCCCAAACACACGGCACCTTTTTCTCAAAGAATTTAATTATTTGGATAATAAAAGGCAAAAAAGCTTAAAAGAATTATAAGAATCCCGACGCCTTTTCTATGAAATTATTTTAATCATGATAAGTTTTAAAACTAACGGATTTAAGGTTAAGCTTAAAGAATTTTCGGGATTTGGGGTTTGCTAAAAACATATTTTTTCGATACAAATCAAATCTCGAAATCCTGATCCCCGATTTCCCGAAACGTTGAAGTCTTAGTTAAAACACAGATTAATTAATTCTCTAATGATCAAGGTTAAGGGTTAAGATAATCATGTCGCAATTTCAGGATTCGCGGTTCAGTGATAACACATCTCTTGTCATCATGATTCCTGAAATCTCAAATCACGAAACCCCGATCCATAGTTCATGTTAAATCAAATTAACTCTGTTTTGGCCTTAATCATGATTAGTTAGTTAATTAAGATGTGTTTAAGTCTTGTCATTAAATTAACACGTCATGATTTTGGAGATCGGATTTCATTGATGACATACTTCTCGACAACATGATCCCCGAAATCCCGAAAAACAAAGTTTTCAGTCTTAATCTATGATTAGCACTAATTAACCTTTTTCAAAAACAGGATTAATGATAATCATTCCTTTTAATTTTTTGTTCATGTTTCGCTTTCCGATTAAGTAAAGTGTCCCAAGTTTTCTTTAAAAATCCAAAGGTGCCAAAATACAGACATTAAATGCGTATCTCAGAAATATATCTTCTGCATTAAATGCTTGGATTTCTTGTCAGCTGTGTCAATCCCATCACTTTTAAATGTATTCAAAGTGAGCATTTTAATTTCAATGTTTTCATTTCATCAAGCGCAAGAAACACTTAGCTGAGCCTGTTCATTCATTTTCTGTGACAGGTTTTCAATTTAACGTAAAGTCATGGCACCAAAAAAGGCACCGAAGAAGAGTGAAGATACACAGGAAGGAGATATCATTTCTGACACCACGCCACATGCTATAGAATCCATTAAATCTTGGACTCAAATCTCTGAATTTCTAGAATATGAACTCAAGAATGCTCATCTTGATTCTGAGAATCATTGTCGGGACATAGCTGAACCAGAGCTTCATAATATCGTTGCGCGCTCGCGGCTCGTGGCATAAAATGATATGATCAGCTGGGCCCTGGAAAAGGTCGATATCCCAACAAGGAGCATATTAAACGATCAAGGAATTATCATTATCTCATTCAGGCCAGAACACATACAAGTAATGTATAAACTCTCGACAAATCCTAAACATACTTTTAATGCCAAATTTTTAGCATAGTTTTAGAGAAAAGAATGCATTGAGGCAGACATGACATATCCTGATATTATTAGAGAATGGGTGAGGTGTCCAGCAAAGTTTAGAGCTGATACCCATGGGATTTATGCTACAACATCCTTGAATGAATACATGGTATATGTAGCTATTATGCTATGTAGACTTTTCGAGAGAAAAGATCCCTGCCATTTTCATGCAGATTGGGTGCCCTTTTTAGAAGAAGCTTCAGAAGGGAATGCTTTTAACTGGCATAATATTTTGTCAGATAACCTAACAAAAAAAATCTCAAACTACAAAGCAGCAAAATCAAAGGGACAACTAGTAGCCTTTTACATGTCAGCATACATTATGGATGCAATCTGTTATGTGACTTCTTTTCCCTTAATGAATTGGAGTTGGAACATTACCTGTCCAGAACCCATTCATAAATATCACTCAGCCCTTTGGGAAGAAAATGCTAAGGATGAATTTGATGAGGTTTGTCATTTTATTATAATTTCGATGGATAAAATATTTTTTGGATGCGGACCCCCTCACATTTCTGATGCAATCACAAAAAATCTTAAAGCAATTGCCGACTGGTTTATTGAGGAGAATTTTTCCTACATTAGGGTTTACGGTTGCTCCATACCCCTCATGCACTCCCTAAATTCCTACCGAACAGATTGGTGTGCAGGGAGGTAGCCCATCAGATAGTAAAGGGCGGTGTTGGATTAGAACTAAAAGCAACTCAAAAGAAGTCATGGCCAACTTTCCCTATACATATTGGGAAATTTTCTTTATTAAATATAGGCCATTCTAAGGTTGAGTCCGAGTCATTAGAAGAAGTGAAATTAGTATATATTGAGAACAGAAAGTATGACCCCTACCAAGTAATAAGCAGGCATTTTATACATTGTAATCTAAAGACCTATGAGCATGAAACATATATCTATGATGATGTATTCAAGGAATTTAAATCCTATGAAGAAGAACTGAATAGTGTACAGGCCATGCTACCTGACTCACAGACTGGATTCACATCATTCCAGGGCCATAGGTGAAGTTGCCTACCCAAGAGTTTGTAGGGTGAAGTTTCAACCACACTTCCGGAGCAGGAAGGGCATCCCCCACGGTTTGAAACAAATACACTGGACAAAAAAAATACTAAAGGCAAGATGAAGGATATTGAGATACCTTCCTAAGACACAGAGGGTTCCTAAACAAAATAATCGGAGACAGGGAAGGGAAAAGAGTTGGAAACATCCCCATAAATACCTAAGGATGTTCCAGAAAAGACAGGAGGAACAACATCAACAGAGATCGGTAGTCCCATCACTTCCTTAACCCTATTGCAGTCAAATTATGGAACCCCCCATGAAGGAGATCTGTATGTCAGTGATCTAGAGCCAATTTCAAGGGATGATATCCCCCCATCAGATTATTTTTTCAGTAAAAAGAGAAGAGCAATCTTGAAACAGGAAATCCATCCAAGAGGATAGGGGATGATTAAGAAACATAGGGTCATTATAGATGGAAAGAAGCTTAAAGATGGAGAATTTGATACAGAGTTAGTAGGTACGATGGGAGCTATATCATCGGAAAATATATATTCTGTTGGCAGTTTAACAACCATGTTCGAACAAAAAGACCAAACAATAACTCAGCCACAAGACAAATTGAAAGAAATTGAGAGAAATATTAGTTGGGGAATACAAAAGGGTCTAGAACAAGCAAGACTAAAAGATATTCAAGAAATTCAGAAAATGAAAATAGACTTAGAAGAGGCAAAACAGATAATACAGGTCACACAGGCACAGGTCCAAAAGAAGGAATAAGAAAATAAACAGTTACAAGATAAAATTAGTTCTGTTACTAATCAACTAGTAGAACTTGAAATTTTCAGGGCACAAGCATTGGGAATACATTTGAAAATAGAAGAAGAACAACAGAAAGTGTTTTTAAGTATGGAAGTAGTCCAGAATTACTTTCAAGAAATGAATAAATCCTTGGAGAATGTTCTCCAGAAGGAAAGGGAACGAAAGCGGTCAGAACAACTTTCCAAAAGGTAGTAGCCCTCTCAACAAAGGAAGAAGTCAGAAGGATTCATAAATTATGCATTTCAGAACAAGTTAAAGGAGACATAATACTAAAGTATGGGAAGCAGACCTGGCTGAATATAAAAGAATAACCAGAGATGTCAATGATGATTGCCAAGGAATTTTTGATCCTAGATTATTAGGTGAGATTAACATTGCCAAGCACCAGCTAAGGTTCAAATAAGAGCTGGAGGAAATGAAGATAGAGATATCAAAAATTAAATTAATCAATATCACAGAAATCGACAAATGGATGGTGACACTGAACCTAAAGTTGCAAACTATTAAGTTCACATGGAAGATGATAGAAGATTGTTTGCCTGAATTATAGAAAAAGATTCTTCATGTTTGAAGGAAAAGAGATACCAGACGCTCCCAGAGTTTTTGTGAAATTTTTGGGAAAGTGTGTTCACTGTCTTGAGGCGGAGAAAGGAAGTTCATCAACACAAACGTAAAAGCATTTTTCTGAATATTTTCATCATTAGAAGTTAGAAAAGAAATGTAAACGGTTGACATTATTCATATATGTAACCATAATCTTAGGAAGTTGGTTAATCACCAACGAGAAAATATTTGATGAAGATGTATAAATGTATTTTCAAAATACTGAGAAAGGGATTTTTGATTTTTTGAGAGAGCCGATTTTATTAACAGTTTTCCAATCCATCATAATATATGATACAGATGAGATTCTGAATCTTGCCAATTTGCAGCTATGTGTTCTTTAACCCTATTTACTATACTATATTATGTTTTTCGTTCAATGTGTTTCTAATGAATAATCAATTTGAAGTTATCTGTAAACATTTTTTATATTTCATATTGATTCAGATATCAAATTATTTACAGCTTTTCCTCTGAAATTGCTATTAGTGATTTTAAGACCTGTGAATCATTTGAACCTTAATACTTAACTTTTCATTAGAAATCTCGTTTTCCTTCTTTATTACTTGTTATAATATGAGATTTTTTCTTGATTAAAGCCTCATATTTTTCAGTAGTAATTCTTTGTTATTTTATAATTCTAAAATTGTTGCAAATCCAGGAAACGACCTCGAATGTATTTATGTTAGTGTTTTGAATTTCAAAACTATTTTTCCTATTCTCATCTCTTGAAAGATTGAAGTGACATTTGATTAAATTCTTTCACAATTAAATAAAATCTTATTCTCCATGACTGTCCCAAATAGCAGACAACCTAACATTGAAACTGGCCTTCAAAATCAAACCAGTATTGCTTTGAACCTATTTAATACCATCCTACAAACAACAACTAACTGGGTCGAATTAGAACATTCATGGGCTGCTATTGAGAGAGATATTAGCATCCAAGAACAATGGGAAGCTAGACAGAGATAGTTGAGAAACTGATTTTGCTTCACCTTTCCTTTTCAATTCTTATCCTCAAGTTATTCCTTTTTACCTTTACATATGCCTTGACGGTATACTTTACAGCCTTAAAGTATAAACTCAGGAACAACATATTTTTGGCACCGTTGCCAGAGAACGAAGAAACGAATATTGTCCCTGGGAAGAACGACATTGACATTTTTTGTCTTTGATAGTGAACAAGGATATAAAACCTTCTAAGGCTACTAGTATTTTTCACTTGGCGACTCCACAATAACTAAACTGGCTATTAGCCGAAAGAACACCAGAAAAAACTCGGACAGCAAGCAAACCTCACCAGTCTCCAATCCGGAAAAGATTTTAAAATCACGAAAATCACTTAGACAAGTCTTTTTACCCATACATACTATATGTCAACCTGACTTTACATAGTTAAACGTTTCAGAAACTCTTGAAAGATCTGTTTCGCTTCCCCTCTCATACGATACATTCTCTTTTCTTGAGGTTTCCTCCCCAGATTTTCGAGAATCTTCTCCTCACACATTCCAGGCTTCAGCCTCAAATCTAACCATGGCTACACAAAGAGATGTTGGAGCTGGAGGTGGTGCTCCTGGAGGACCAACGGGTGGTCAAGTACTACTTCCTAGAATCTTCGCTAAAGTAGCTGCTAGATATGCTCCCCTTGTCCTTCATGTTCCTCTACATGATCTCCCTGAAAATTATATGAAAAGTATTCCGAAATTTACAGGGGAAGGGGATCTGACTGCTCAAGAACATATAAACTTTTTCGACCAATTTGCTGACATTCTCGGAATAGAACATGAAGATTTCTATTCCAGACTCCTCGTTCAGACTTTCGAAGTACAGGTGAGGACCTGGTTCTGATCCTTAGCAGCTGGATCTTTAATATCTTATGAAGAACTTGAAAGTGATTTTATTAGACAATGGGGAGAGAGGAAGGACCACCTCCACTACTTGACTGAATTTGGAGCCCTTAGAAAGAAAAACTCTGAATCAGTTCTAGAATTCACACAAAGGTTCAACAAGTTGTATAATAAAATCCCAGTTGAGGTTAAACCTTCACAACCCGCAGCAAAGGTGACTTTTGCTGGCGCTTTTGATCCTGAATTCACCTTATTATTGAGAGAAAGGAGATCAACAGATCTCACAAAAATGCAGGATGATGCGCTTGAGATTGAATCAAACATGATGGAATCAGGGAAATTAAAAGCAAAAATAAAAACTGGAAACAAAGAAAATAGGAAATTCAAAGAACAAGGTGGACCTTCAGGATCGGGGAAATCCTCGGGAGATAGAATAGATGAGATGGCAAGGGTAATTAGAGAACTTTCAAACAATATCTCAAAAATGGAACTTGAGAAATCGAAAAGAGATAATTTCCCCAGGAAAGATTTTAGAAGAAATCCTGATCCTTAGGTCCCACAGAAAATAATTAAAAATGAAGACCAAAAAATTCCAACCCCCTTCAAAAGTGAAAACTTCATTGGAGAGGAAGATCTAGGATATTTTGAAGAGATCGACGAGGATATTAATAATCTTGGCGATGATAATAAATCTCCTTATTTATCGAGACAAGATTACGAAAGATCCTTAAATAAAGAAATTACATCGGAAGACAATGTTAGCAGCCATATGTCTGAAGATTTCACCTATCAAGGTATCGTAGATGATATCATAGCCGAACTACAGTGAAAATATATTTTAAGACCAAGGAACAAAATCCTCCCAACTGTTTCGACAAAAAAGATCTTGCCAAGAGGCAAAACCGATGAGGTGACTCCAAAAGTTGCTGACAAACAGACTACGAAAAAACCCACAACTGATACGCAACCTGTCCAGTCAGAGCTAGTAGAAACACTCACTGTGAAGACATGAGCTCCTGTAAATGAAAACAAGTCCATATCAAAAAGAAAAGCTGAAAAGAATGGAATGGAGGCCCCGAATATAGAAAACGACAAGGCCCTAGGAAATTTTAATCCGGAAAACAAAATAAATAAAATCAAAATTCCTATTCCCCTTGTTGAATTAGCTAAAAATCCCATATACAGAAAACAAATCACCAAGATGATTAACTTTTCCGAATATGAAATCCAGGCCGATGTCATCAACTTAGAAGATGACAAGCCAAACATAGTCTTTGCTCCACACTTCGAAGGTGCGAGAGACACTGTGGCCCCCTTTTATATCACGTTAACCTTGTTTGACCACCTTCTCCATAACTGTATGATGGATTCTGAAGCCTCCCACAATGTGATGCCAAAGGAGATTATGGAAAAACATGGTCTTGAAATCACAAGGCCCTATGGTGACTTATATTCTTTTGATTCAAGGAAATTCAAATGCATAGGTATGATTAAAGACCTAGTGGTAGGTTTGGCTCAAATAACTGCTAAAAGAATTCTTATGGATGTAGTGGTCGCTGACATCCCTCCAAAGTATGGTATGTTATTATCTAGGTCATGGGGTGCCAAGCTTGGAGGATCTCTCCAATTGGACATGACATATGCTACAATTCCAGTTTTCGGAGGACAATACACGCATCTTTACAGAGAGACTAGGTTTGCATTTACAATAGGTGATCCACATAACCCAAATAATCATCCAGTTTATATTGCTGACCAAGACTTAGGAAATTGTATATTATCTATTCATGACGATTTTGAGGTAGATATAGACGAAAATTGTATAGAAGAAAAAACTGAAAAATAAGAAATAAAAAAAAATGTATATAACACTGGTGTATGGAAAATGTATTTTGACGGTGCCTTGTCTTTCCTTGGAGCCAGAGCAGGAGCACTCCTTGTGGCTCCCGATGATCAATTCATAATCTCCTTTTCATATAGGATTCAGTGGAATGTGGATTGTACAAACAATGTATGCGAGTATGAAGCTTTAGTGATAGGATTAGAAGCTGCTAGGAGGATGAAAATAAAGAAACATGAAGTCTTTGGTGACACCGAGTTAATCATAAAACATGTGAATCGACAGTACCAGGCCAAGCATCCTAGATTGCAGTCCTATAGGAATTGTGTCTGGGATTTAATCGAGAACTTCTTCTCCTTTGTGAATGTTCATTTCATCCCAAGGTCTGAAAATCAACAGGCTGATGCTTTAGCTAAAGCAGCATCAACTTTCACACCCCCAACTGCTTTTAAATTAAAGTATCACATACAAATGAGACATCGACCTTCGATACCGAATAACATACAACATTGTCAGGCCTTTGAGGATGATGAGCAGCTTCGAAATTTTCTAGAATCAATAGATGAATTTGCAGAAATGCATATTGATCAAGAAAATCAAAATGATCCCATTTGGATCATTCAGGAGGGGGAGGATTCTAAAGAGTTTCACGATAAAATCGTGAATCACCGAATGCTCGTTCTCAAGAACAAAAAGATTCCCAAGGGTCTAATTCTCTTGGAAATATTATTCAATCAAGATGATATCCCTTCAAAAACCACCCTACAGCCCCAAGCAGAGGAGGTTGAGGATTGTAACATAGGAACTAAAGAAAACCCCCGGATGGTAAAACTATCCAAATATCTATCTACAAAAAATAAAAATAAATACACGGAGTTGATAAGAAAATACAAAGACATTTTCGCATGGTCGTATGAAGAACTGAAAACATATGACACTTCTGTGATTGAACATAAGATACCACTGAAGCCTGGTATCAAACCATTTAAAAAAAAACTCTGACAAATCAACCCCATTTTACTACCTGCTATCGAACAAGAAGTCAAAAAACTCCTTGATGCTAAGATAATTGTACCATTGAGATATTCCAATTGGGTAGCCAATCTGGTCCCGGTTAGGAAGAAAAATGGGGAAATTAGACTGTGTGTAGATTTCAGAATCTTAATAAATCCTCTCTCAAAGATAATTATCCCCTAACTAAAATGGACCATGTTCTAGAAAAAGTAGTAGGAGCTAATAGGATGTCAATGATTGATGGATTTTCAAGTTACAATCAAATTGCCGTCAGTGATCACGATAAGGAAAAAACAGCCTTTACCACTCCTTGGGGTACATTTATGTACGATAAAATGTTGTTTGGATTGATGAATGCAGGTGCTACTTTTCAACGCGCAATGGATATCACTTTCGTTGGTGAACGGGACAAATTTGTAGTTATCTATTTGGATGACCTTACTGTTTTTTCTAAATCGGATGAAGATCATCCGATACATCTCAAACAGACATTTGAGAAATGTCACAGGTTTGGTCTATCCTTAAATCCTAAGAAGTCTCACTTCACTATGCAAGAAGGCAAGCTGTTGGGTCACATCGTATCTCGAGATGGAATTAGAATTGACCCTAAAAGAGTTGAAGCTATAGATACAATAGCTATTCCTAGGAATGTGAAAGAAATTTAGTGATTGTTAGGAAAAATAAATTTTTTGAGAAGATTTATTCCTAACTTCGCTGAAATCGTGAAACTGATTACAGATATGCTCAGGAAAAACAACGAAGTGAAATGGATAGCAGAAGCTAAAGCATCCTTCACCCATATCAAGAAGGTTATAAGCGAGGCGTCGGTACTAGCGAGCCCCGATTATCTCAAGGATTTTCTCATTTTTTCATTTTCCTCTGAACACACACTCGCCGCCATACTCCTTCAAAACAATGAAGAAGGTTTCAAGCAACTTATAGCCTTCTTTAGAAAAAGTCTCTGAGATGTCGAACTCAGATATAATATAATGGAAAAACAAGCATATGCTATGGTAAAAGCATTAAAAGCTTTCAGAACTTATGTTTTACATTCTAAGGTGATTGCATATGTACCCACTAGCTTCGTAAAAGATATTTTGGTTCAAGTAGACAGTGATGGAAAAAGAGGAAGATGGCTTCCCAAAATTCAAGAGTTTAACTTGGAGGTTAAACCGACAAAATTAGTAAAGGGGCAAGGCTTAGATAAACTTTTAGCTGAATCCAATTTCAGAGCTCTTGGGATAAACAACTCTCAGGAGGAGGAAGAGTGGGTAGATGTGAATGAACTTGAGGAACAAATAACTGAAAACCGAATCGAAGAGAAATTCATGTCATCAAATTGGTACAAGGACATAGTAGCCTACTTACTAACATTGAAATGTCCAAGTGACTTGTCTCCATTCAAATCTAGAATGCTAACGATGCATGCAATCAAATACTGTATTTCCGAAAAATGATTATATTGGAAAGACCTGCTTGGCTTCCTCTTGGTTTGTTTGGTCAAGTCGGAAACAGAAAAGGTTATAAGCCAATTTCACGAAGGAGTATGTGGAGGACACCACGCCTGGAGGGCTACGACATATAAAATCCTGAGGGTTGGTTATTATTGGCCCAAACTTTTCCCAGATGTCAATACTAAGGTACGAGCTTGTAGCCCTTGCCAATTTTTTGCAGGAAAAGATAAACTCCCAGCGATGCCATTCGTCCCAGTCAAGACAGAAGCTCCTTTTCAGCAATGGGGACTAGATTTTATAGGTGAAATTAATCCTCATTCTAGTGCTCAACACAGATGGATCCTGACCGCTACAGACTACTTCACCAAATGGGTGGAAGCTATCCCAACAAAAAAGGCTATTGATTCGGTGGTTATAGATTTCTTAGAAGAAAATATTTTGTCTAGGTTCGGTTGTCCCAGAAAGATAGTCACAGAAAATGAGCAGGCTTTTAAGTCTATGGCTATAGTCATCTTTTGCCAAAAATATAATATTGTGCTTGGTCATTCCACAGCATACTACCCTCAGGGAAATGGTCTGGCAGAATCTTCAAACAAGATCTTAATCAGTATAGTCAAGAA
>JASDQU010305479.1:101998-116638 GCA_032191745.1 Picea mariana | reverse complement strand
CCCTCGCATTTCTGATGCAATCAAAGAAAATCTTAAAGCAATTGCCAACTGGTTTATTGAGGAGATTTTTTCCTACATTAGTGTTTACGGTTGTTCCATTCCCCTTCTTGCACTCCCTAAATTCCTACCAGACAGATTGGTGTGCAGGGAGGTATCCCATCAGATAGTAAAGGGCAGCATTGGATTAGAACTAAAAGCAGCTCAGAAGAAGTCATGGCCAACTTTCCCGATACATATTGGGAAATTTTCTTTATTAAATCTAGGCCATTCTAAGGTTGAGGCTGAATCATTAGAAGAAGTGAAATTAGTAGATATTGAGCACAGAAAGTATGACCCCTACCAAGTAATAAGCAGGCATTTTATACATTGTAATCTAAAGGCCTATGAGCATGAAACATCTATCTATGATGATGTATTCAAGGATGTTCAATCCTATGAGGAAGTACTGAATAGAGTATAGGCCATGCCACCTGACTCACAGACCAGATTCACGTCATTCCAGAGTCATAGGTGAAGTTTCCTACCCAAGAGTTTGCAGGGTGAAGTTTTGACCACACGTCCGAAGCAGGAAGGGCCTCCCCCAGGGTTTGAAACAAATACACAAGAAAAATAAAATACTAAAGGCAAGATGAAGGATACTGAGATACCTTCCCAAGACACAGAGGGTTCCCAAACAAAAGAATCATAGACAGGGAAGGGAAAAGAGCTGGAAACACCCCCAAAAATCCCTAGGGATGTTCCAGAAAATACAGGAGGAACAACATCAACAGAGCTCGGTAGTCTCATCACTTCCTTAACCCCATTGCAGTCAACTTATGGAACCCCCCATGAAGGAGCTCTGTATGTCAGTGATCTAGAGCCAATTTCAAGGGATGAAATCCCCCCATCAGATTATTTTTTCAGTAAAAAGAGAAGAGCAATCTTGAAACAGGAAATCCATCCGAGAGGAGAGGGGATGATTAAGAAACATAGGGTCATTATAGATGGAAAGAAGCTTAAAGATGGAGAATTTTCTACAGATTTAGTATGTACGATGGGAGCTATAACATCGACAAATATATATATTCTATTGGCAGTTTAACAACCATGCTCGAACAAAAAGACCAAACAATAACTCAGCTATAAGACAAATTGAAAGAAATTGAGAGAAATATCAGTTGGGGAATACAAAAGGGTCTAGAACAAGCTAGACTAAAAGATATTCAAGAAATTCATAAAATGAAAATAGACTTAGAAGAGGCAAAATAGATAATACAGGTCACACAGGTACAGCTCCAAAAGCAGGAAGAAGAAAATAAACAGTTACAAGATAAAATTAGTTCTTTTACTAATCAAGTAGTAGAACTTGAAATTTTCAGGGCAGAAGCATTGGGAATACATTTGAAAATAGAAGAAGAACAAAAAAAAGTGTTTTTAAATATGGAAGTAGTCCAGAATTACTTTCAAGAAATGAATAAATCCTTGGATAATGTTCTCAATAAGGAAAGGGAAGCGAAAGCGGCCAGAACGACTTTCCAAAAGGCAGTAGCCCTCTCAACAAAGGAAGAAGTCGGAAGGATTCAAAAATTATCCATTTCAGAACAGTTTAAAGGAGACGTAATACTTAAAGTATGGGAAGCAGACCTAGCTGAATATAAAAGAATAAGCAGAGATGTCAATGATGATTTCCAGGGAATTTTTTATCTCTTAGAAAGGACTTCATTGAATATCGGAAAAAATGATTGTCCTAGATTATTAGGTGAGATTAACATTGCCAAGCACCAGCTAAGGTTCAAAGAAGAGCTGGAGGAAATGAAGATAGAGATCTCAAAAATTAAGTTAATCAATATCACTGAAATCGACAAATGGATGGTGACACTGAACCTAAAGTTGCAAACTATTAAGTTCATAGGGAAGAT
This sequence comes from Picea mariana, assembly GCA_032191745.1. Classification (NCBI taxonomy): domain Eukaryota; kingdom Viridiplantae; phylum Streptophyta; class Pinopsida; order Pinales; family Pinaceae; genus Picea; species Picea mariana. The sequence goes on along the minus strand of JASDQU010305479.1, from coordinate 114,740 downwards.
GATAGAAGATCGTTTGCCTAAATTACAGAAAAGATTCTTCATGTTTGAAGCAAAAGAGATATCAAACGCTCCCAGAGTTTTTGTGAAATTTTTGGGAAAGTGTGTTCACTGTCTTGAGGCGGAGAAAGGAAGTTCATCAACACAAACGTAAAAGCATTTTTTTGAATATTTTCATCATTAGAAGTTAGAAAAGAAATGTAAACGGTTGACATTATTCATATATGTAACCATAATCTTAGGAATTTGGTTAATCACCAACAAGAAAATGTTTGATGAATATGTATGAATGTATTTTCAAAATACTGAGAAAGGGCTTTTTGATTTTTGGAGGATTGTATTAACAGTTTTCCAATCCATCATAATATATGACACAGACAAGATTATGAATCCTGCCAATTTGTAGCTATGTGTTCTTTAACCCTATTTACTATACTATATTATGTTCTCCGTTCAATGTTTTTCTAATGAATAATCAATTTGAAGTTATCTATAAACATTTTTTATAGTTCAGATTGATTCAGAGATCAAATTATTTATAGCTTTTCCTCTAAAATTGCTATCAGTGATTTTAAGACCTGTGAATCATTTGAACCTTAATACTTAACTTTTCATTAGAAATCTTGTTTTCCTTCTTTATTACTCTTTACAATATGAGATTCTTTCTTGATTAAAGCCTCATATTTTTCAGTAGTAATTCTTTGTTATTTTATAATTCTAAAATTGTTACAAATCTAGGAAATGGCCTCGAATGTATTTATGTTAGTGTTTTGAATTTCAAAACTATTTTTCCTATTCTCATCTCTTGAAAGATTGAAGTGACATTTGATTAAATTCTTTCACAATTAAATAAAATCTTATTCTCCATGACTGTCCCAAATAACAGACAACCTAACATTGAACTTGGCCTTCAAGATCAAACCAGTATTGCTTTGAACCTATTTAATACCATCCTACAAACAACAACTAACCGGGTCAAATTAGAACGTTCATGGGCTGCTATTGAGAGAGATATTAGCATCCAAGAACAACGGGAAGCTAGACAGAGATAGTTGAGAAATTGATTCTGCTTCACCCTTCCTTTTCAATTCTTATCCTCAAGTTATTCTTTTTTACCTTTACATATGCCTTGATGGTATACTTTACAACCTTAAAGTATAAACTCAGGAACAACAAACTCAACAAAATTTGAAACAAACCATCTTAGAAAATTAATTTTCCCCAAGAAAGACTGAACTTCTTTCTTGGATCTAAGGAGTGACAAAGTTTGGATATCCTCTACCCTACTTGAATCAATCCTTACTCCCTCAGCTGACAAAAAGTGCCCCAATAATTTCCCTTCTTTCATGGCAAATAATGATTTTTTTTGGATTTAGAGAGAGGCCAAATCCTCTACACTTCAGGAAGAGTCTTTTCATATGATCATAATTTTATTTATCATATTGTGAGAAAACTATTATGTCATCCAAATAAATGACTACAAACTTTTCCTTCTCTCCAATAAAAGCTATGTCCATGGCTCATTGAAAGGTTGCTCATGCATTCATTAATCCAAAGGGAATATTAGCGTACATGAATGTACCCCATGGAGTGGTGAAGGTTGTATTCTCTCTGTCTTTAGGTAATACAAAGACTTGATTGTAGCTAGAGAATCCATCAATCATAGACATCCTAGATGCACCTATCACCCTCTATAATATGTGTTCCATCTTGGGCAAGGGGTAATTATCTTTCTTAGAGATTCTTTTCATATTTTGGAAATCAACACAAAGTTTGATTTCTCCATTATTCTTTCTCGTTGGGACCAATTTGGTCACCCACTCATAAAATCTCAAAGGAACGATAATCTGGGCATCCAAAATATGTTTTACCCCTTTCTCCATAATAGGCAGTAGCATAGGATTTATTTTTCTCAATTTTTGCCTAAATGGTTTGGCTTCCTCCTTCAATGGGATCTTATGCTCGATGATACTTGTGTCATATGTTCTGAGGTCTTCATATGTCCAAGAAAACACATCAGCAAATTCTTTTAACAACTAAGTGTATTCATCTCTTTGTTCTCTTGACAGGCTGCTTGACAATTTGACAAATTTTGGGTCCTTCTTTGTACCAATATTACACTCAGATACATCAGCATCATCAGTTGCACTCAGATACATCAGCATCATCAGTTGAGCCTTTAAAGTTTATTTCCACATCATTCCCATAGAACAATATTTTTAAAGGAACTAGTCCCTTAGGAATGTGGTTTCTAGGTAGTTGAACAATATGGTGATTACCAATTTTATTTAAAAATACATTAGCATGAGGGTTACTTTTAGAATCATGATCTTGATCAATGTGTAATGCAAATAACTCATCGACATACTCAAGAAACTTTATGATCTCAAGATCATCTTCAAATACCTTCCAATGCTTGACATTGTCAGGTATAGAGGGTCTATATTTCACCTCTATATCATACTTGAGTTTAGGTGGCAGTGGGATTCTGAAATGGCTTGCTGCAACAACCAAAGAATCATCCATGGTATTCTCCCTTCTTGGAATAAATGAAATATTGAAAGCTAAGAATAAATTGTCAATTAGGCCCACCTCATTCATGTAAGTCATAAGCCTAGGGTTCTTAGCTTGATAAATATTTTTGATCTGATAAACAATTATCTCTACATCTCCAAATATTGATATCTCTTCTATCCCCATGTCCTTTGAAGCCCTTAAACCTAAAACAAGAGCTTCATACTCTTCCACATTGTTGGTAGCTTCAAATTTTAACTTGTAGGACAAGGGTATGGTCTCTTGACATGGTGAAACAAATACTACTCCAACACCAACACCTTCCTTAGAAGAGGCTCCATCAAAGAACATCTTCCAAACAAGGGTAGTTGAAGGAGTGATTTCACAAAAAACAATGGAATTTTTTTTTTATTTCAAGAGGAAGTTCAGGAGTATCATTCAGTTGCAATATGTTGGATCCCAAATCAGTGTCAAAATCAAAAAAGGATGGTTGGTGGGGTTTGCTTCATCACTGATGATGTACGTGAGCTACGCTTCCCTGTAGATTCTCCTTTGTTCACCCCCGAATATAAGAATTCTTTCATATGAAAGGTCCATCTGCAAGGTTCCCCTAGTCTCTTTATCCAATATCTAGACAGGAACATCCCAAATTTAGGGGGAACATTAACCACTATGATATCAATGACTACACTCTTTATTGGAAGATGGAACAGGGACACAACTAGGTCTTTGATAACCCCGAGGCACTTCACCTTTCTGGAGTCGAAAGAATACAGGTCATGATAGGTTCTTGTAATCTACAACCCGAGCTCTTCCATAACAATATGAGGCATAATATTGTGAGATTCCCATGAATCCATCAAGCAATTATGAAACACCTTATCATGGATGTTCAATGAAGTGTAGAAGGGGGGGGGAGGAGTCATCTCTATCCTCTATCAAAGGCCCTAACATGACAGCTGGATTTTCATCTTGGAGGTTAACCGAGTCTGTGGAGTGAGATGCAGGTTCGGGCTAAATTTTTTTTGATAGGCACCTTTTGAAATCCTCATGCTTAACTAACTCTGAGATAGGCACAGGGATCCTAATATTTTGAATCTCTTGCTCAAATCTATAAGAGGAGGGAGGATTTAGAATCTCTTTCACCTCTAGGATAGGACTTTTGACCACTCACGGAGGACTCTATTCTTTCCTCTCTTTGTTGTTGTCTACCATATCTTTAGCAGGTTTCTTAGCTCTACCACCCCACTCAGGAATGTTAGGATTTTCTTCTTTCTTCTTGGATCTAAGGTTATATCTATTTGGATCGCTGCTGGTCTTTTCTCCCTTGCTCAGCTCATTCAGTTGATCACTTATGAGGGCCTCTTCATATGCAGACTGAGTTAAATGATGGGATGAAAAGGTATCTCCAGGGCAATGGATCTTAGGATCGATGTATTCTCCCTCTTCATTTTCATCAGTAACTAGGTTATTTTGGAGAGGATTTTGGATTTTCTGATGATCTCTGTCCCTTTTTCTCTGATCTCTTTGGATGATTTGAGGGGTATTAGTTGGTATTTTGAAACTACCCCTATTCTCAGTATTTTGGGAATTCCTATATCTCTTCTTTCCTTCTAATTCAATATTTTCCATTCTAGAAGAAAGTGATTTTAGTAGCTTGGTCACTTCATCCTTTTGAGGGGGGGTAGTAGAGGAACTAGAAGTCGAAGTTTCATACATACCTTTTCCTTTGTATCTATCAACTTTACTCCTATGTTTGTTAGCTACCAATATATTGGATTCCACTTCAAGGGCTGCATCTTGCATATCAACCAAGGAGGTAGCTCTTCTTTCTCTCAATAGGAGGCAAAAAACAGGGTCAAAAGCATTAGCATAAGTCATCTTGGCAGATGTTTCTATAGGTTTAATTTCATCAGGAATCTTTTTATACATCTTATTAAATCTCTTCGAGAAGTCTGAAATAGATTCCCCCTCTTCTCTCTTAAGTGACCCGAATTCTATAATATAATAAAGGAGATCCTTTTTATTCCCCAAGTGTCTTAAGAATGAATCATCCAGAGCAACAATCCCATTAATAGATCTAGGAGGCAAGTCCTTAAACCAGTCCCTGGCATCACCATTAAGGCTCTGTACAAAAACTCTCATCCACACATCTTCATTTTCAATGACCTGGATCTCTGCAAATCTATAAAAGGATGCAAGGTGCTCTTTTGCAGTCACGTCTCCCTCCCATGTGAACTGGGGCATGTACTTAAGGTATTCCATGGCTGGGAGAGCATTCATAGGATGAGGTAAAACCATAGGGGTGTATCTAGCAACCAATATCTCGGCCATCCTGTTCCTAGGAGGATTAGTACCTGCCATTTGGACGTGAATTGGAGGAGAACCACAAGGAGATGGATTTCAGATAGGCAAGACCGGGGCTATTCTTCTGGGAGAAAAAGGAAAAGGATGAGCGTTAGGAGATAAAGATGAGGGGCTAGAGGTAACAGAGGTTTCCCCTTCTATAACTGCAACAACTCTAATAGAAGGATGAGTAGTAAAGTTTGGAGTAGGAAAATCTTCTAAGGTCAAATCTCTCTCCTTCCACTTCACAACTTCGAGGGAGAAAGGGGTGTCAAAGATATATCCTTCCAAACCAAGAATAGGAGGGGATAAATCGACAGGAAAATGCCCAAAATTTAAATTTCTTGAAACTCTAGCAGTTTGTATAATAGGAAAATCAGAAACAGTTACTGGAGTTTGTAAAGAAGGATTATACAAATTATCAGAAAAACTTGGTACAACAGTGGAGGTACCTTTTTGAGCGGTCTTTCCCTTTCTAATAATTTCCTCTGGGTCAGCTTCAAACATTGCTAGATGTAAAAGTGGAGTGGACCTCATTTGTCTACCTTTAGGAGCCAAAACTGACACAGTGGAGTCGTCAGGTGCAAGTTGCAATATTCAATGGTACTGATATCTGATGCATGTTCAGAATCAGAGTTTCTTTGTCATTCTATCCTAGGGAAAAGTATTAAGTTCATTCCCCAACAACGGCTCTAGAAATATTATCACTAGAAGTCACCTCTAGATTGTATTGGAGGTAAGCCTAGTACCCATCATATTTTTATGTCACTGGTTGGTTTTAAAGAGGTCAAATGGGCACAGTACCAAGATGATATTGTTTTAACTTAGAAAATTGGGCTGGCATGCACTTGTAGGTGAGGTCTTGATTAACTTCAGTCAGTAAGTTGGAGTAAGGGTGAATAGAGGGAAGACTTTGGTGAGGAGAATGTAGAGGTCTCCCATCGACATCAGGTCTTCCAACAACCCGAGGAAAAACTTAAACACAATATTCTCTTGGATTCAAATTTCATGGAAAATGAAAGAAATCATAACATCACTATAATCACACATTCATCATAATACAGTTACAACATTTCATGTGAATAAGTCATTCATGAACTATCTCAGTATCAGAGGGAAATAATATGGGGTAAGAAAGATGACTTAGATTAACCAAGATGTCTCAAATAAAAATAGATAACTAGAGAACCAATGTTCTTCATAAAAATATTACAATAGTAGGGAGCCTAGCTCAACCATTCGAGCTTAACAAAATATCAAAACTGCCTATAAATACCCAACAATTTTGCAACTACTAGGAGTGTGATCAGACCACTACCTTCAAAGCCTTCATTTGGCGCCTGTTCTGTTAGATTATGAAATTTTTCTCATGTCAAATGAAAGCCAGGCGCAGTTATGTGCTTTATAGGAAAAATTTCCCATAGGGAATCTTCGGATCGTCAGCATTCCTTCATGGTTGCGCTCTGCAATGCTTTCAATTTATGGGGTGAGACGAGGTCTCATCTACCACCCACAATATCCAATAACTACCTTCATTGGGATCAGGATAGGGCCTGACGTTCATGAATGTTTCCAGGTGATACCATACAAATTTTTTGAGTAAATCTTGATGCCTCGAGGCCAAGCAAATATTCTTCTATGACCAATACGGACTCTTTCAGTCTTTGGTGCAACTCCTCTCCATTGCTCCAAATTCAATTTGACCTAGGGCCATGACCCTATGCAATTGAAATATTGCAGGCACGACCAACGATGGTTTGAAATAAAACTGTCTTTGTCCCCGCAATTCACCATGAACTGCCACACGTCCCTTTCCAAAAACCACAGTTTCGATTGCGGCCCACCCTTGAAATTTTTAAACGTGTGCACCTTTTGACCCCACAATGTAGCATGACCATGGATCTTGTGATCTAAGATGAGGCTTCTTGTTCAATGACCCATCTCTAGCACTTTAGATCGATGGATCATATCTTCCCTCTTCGAATCAACGACTGATATCTGCTTCGCGAATCGTCCTTCAGGAATTTCAATTCTCAAACCACATTTCCCTCTAAGAAAAACCTATGGAGTTGAGGATTTGATGACTTTTGGAATTATGGATTTGGATGGTCGGGATCCACTCCAGGTCTCCGAGACTTCGGGAAAATCAAAACTCAAATCTAGCTTACTTCTCCATCCACTTTTACCCGAAGATGTGGATCTGATGACTCATAGCTCTAGCTGATCAATGACTTAGATCCATTTCGGGCCTTCGGGACTTCGATCCCTTAGGATTTATAATCACTTCTCATTTCAAATCTCCCAAAGCTCACTTTCCCGAAGACTTCAATCAACTGCCACCTATCCTCTTTAAGATCAATGACTCGTATTCACTTCGGGGCCTCTTGTTTTGGCGCTATACTTCGTGGAAGTTTTCACTCCCGAACATCTATGAGCCGTTGATATTTGGAATGTTCCTAGAATATTCATTGCTGAAAGATTAAAATTGTCTTTTTCTTATGCTTCAGTATCGAAAGAAATTGTTTAAGAAAGATGCACTTTGTGTTCATGGCTGCGACCTGCACGATCAAGGATTTGGATGACTAGCTGTGAGCTAAGAAACAGGGAGACCAGGGCACACAAACGAACAATGGAAAACAAAAAAATATTTTATCATCTGAAGGGGGAAAAAATTCAAGACTCGGCGTGTGAAAAGGATAGAGATAGGGGAAAAATATAGACTTAGGTAGAAACAACAAACCCACATGACTCTAGCAAGTTCATGTGATAACAGGTTGTTCAAATGTCAATTTCTTGTTGTGGAATTTCCTCTTTCTGGTTGCCCGATCCTATCTTATCCCTTGAGATGTCCATTGGGGTTCCCGACACGTCAATTAACTCAGTGTATAAGGCACTTTCGACCTCATTATCGCTATGGGGAAGGCTCTGAATTGGAGCATCAGAACCTGGGGTAGATTGTCTCTCAAGTTCTTTCTCCTTTGTAATCTTCACTGGAGTCACTAGAGAAACCTTCAAACTCTCCTCATCATCATAGATGGTTATCAAGTCAAACAAGGGATTGTATACAATTGTTCTTCTTGATGTCCTCACTATCTCATGCTGGGTTGAAATTCCACCTAGTGATCTAATCTGTGTTGGTGGAACTTCGGGGTTTTATGGCCCGGTGATTTCTTCAAGTTGTATCAGCTCTAGGACACTCAGATCTCCTTAAATTTTGATCGGGTCATCAACAAGAATCCTCATCATCTCTACTAGATTAGGGTCATTTTGAAACTAATCAATGATTCTATGTGCCCCTTCTAGCAAGAGCAATCCCCTTCTCTGTGCCTCTGTGGTCTCTGCTGCTCTAATTTCTTCCCTGGCTCTAAGGGCCTCTTGGGCCGAATACTCTATTCTCTCCACCTATTCATCCATTCTCATGGCCTTGAACCTGGTCATGTTTGGGTTGGACATCCTCTGTACTACCTCTTCCTAGTCCTGAGCGCACTCCGTGAATATTTCATCCTCAAACTTATCATGAGCGTATGGCCAACATGATGATACTTGTGAAGCATGTTGGAGGACTGAGCCTTTAGGGTCGTGTTTGCATAATCGACCTGTGCGGAACTTGAATTCAAGTTGGCTCATCTCTTCCTGTTTGTCTTGAGTAGTTGCCTTTACCAGATAAAACCCCACATAGAAACCATAGGGCATGAAGGCCCGCTTCTTGTCCTTGACTAGGGTGGCATTATAGCCCTGCAGGATAGTCTAATAGCATATTTTTCCTAGAATGAATCGTTCTGGGACATGTGCGACTAGAATATGCGGTGCTCTAGTGGCCCCGAACACCCTGATATAGATTGAGCGTTCATCTAAATACTAGTGGCCTACCTTTTCTACCATTTTATTGGTTGCTCCGGATAATATTTGGAATTCCTTTTTAAATATGATGAAATGAATACAAGCTATGAATTCATCACATATGAGTGCATAAGAATTTTTATACATGTTCTCCCATAGTATGTTGCAATAAACATGGACCGGGAGCTCTGCAACATGCCAACTTAAATTCATGTCGACGAAGAAATTTCTTGCATAGATGACATCGAGAAGGTATGAGGCCATGTGGAAAGTGGGTGTTTCCCCTTATTTTTGTGGCTGAGCCTGTTTTACACAAATGCTTAGTTGTTTGGAAATTATCACTCACCAATGGAAGCTACTCCCAAAGATCGCCACTGTGTATGCCAAGGGAATCCATGCTTTCAAAAACTTGGACTAGTCCTTCTCTGCATATAGTCGGCATATGAGAGCCATCAAATAGATGTATGGCTCCCTCAAGTTAATTGTCCCATACCAACCACTGCTTCGGTTGGTGAACTTCTTGCCCTCCTTCCATGATGAGGCCATTGGTCAACTGGTTTCATGGAATTCATAGGACTTCACCAAGAAGTTTGCGTTTATTCTCTCCTATGGGTTTATGAGCTTGTAGTATTTTTGGACTTCTGTCGAGAGGAAAAATCTGACACACCCACCATTCTCATTATTGATTAAATATTTATGTGCATCTGTATGGTCGATTAGACACTTCAGAACCTCTATGCAAGGGGAAATCGGGGTTTTGTTGGCTACCATGTGAAAATAAGACCATCGAATGTTTGGGAACACCTAGTCATTGAGCGCAATTTTTTCCAAGTCACTGTGTGGGATATACTCTGTGTACTCCCCTTGACTGATTCTATTGAAAAGGTCCCCCCAATATGGGAGCATTAATTTGGATCTGGTGCTTTCTTCTGTATCACCAAAGACCGGAGGCTGGACAAAATCTTTCTTTGTTGAGGTTCTTATGACTGGTTCTTCCTTGGGAGTGTATTCTAGCTGCCTCACCACACCAGGAGAAGAACCTTCACCTATCTCAGCTTCCTTCAGATTAGGTGCTCTTGGTCAATGTATGGTGGTTTGCTTTCTTGGCGACATTTTACCTGCAATTAGAACATATTTTAGAGACTGTGTACGAAAATCATATGCATATATAAATTATGATCGTCAAATATGATAAACTTGAACACATACCTCTGCAGCTTGTTTAACCCAGTTTTGATAATCTGGAGATCAACACAATATCGAGATGCTTTCCTTTCTTCTTTGGATTCTCTGGAATTCAAACTTGTGCACAAAATGAAATTGTTCAAAACCGTTCTAGATATTTAAACATGGATGAAATTACCTTGTTGCATCGGCCATTCAATTCAGGTTATGAGTGTAGTTTCATTAAATCTTCCACTAGATCTTCAAAGATTTTTAAAATTAAATTCATCGCAGGTTGACGACGCGGGCAAGGGTTGTAACGTTGCCTATCGGTGGTTTCAAATTGTTGTTGTTAAATTGGCGCACGAGGTAGAAAAAAATGTGGGATGAATAATTAACTGGTTTACTAAATGTCAGAATCCGATCGTATCTTATGCTTGAAACATTCCATCATTTCTCTAGTCCAGTTGGTGAGTCGGGGGTCAGGATTCTGCTTCGAACAGTTTTCTTTGATATCTTCTTACAAAAGCTTCTACACCAATGGATCTTGATGTAGAGAGTTGACATGGAAAAGATGAATAGGAGGTGTGACTGGGACCCAAGGAACCTTAATATGACTCAGGATGAAACTAGTTTGTACAACCCCACTACGTGATAAAGACACATGACAATTCGAGACCGACGTGTTCATTTACTCATCTTAATCAGAATCGAGACTTTCTTTAAGCCATACATTTTAAAACCCAATCCTATGTTCTGCAACCAAAAAGTATCAAGGATCGACGATCGACAATAAACCTACCCAAGTTCTCTCGGATCAACTCTCTTGAAAAATTCCCTATGCCGAAAGCGTATTGGGGATCGAAGATCAGCGATATGTTTTTTGCAGACAAAAATGATTGTTTTAACCTTTCTAGATTTCCATGACCCTGATAAAGTGCATTGGACATTGGCTATCGGTGATTGCTTTACGACCTTTGTCAATTTCTATCCTTCTCGTAATGTTTCGATGTCGATGGGGATTGACTATCTCTTGAAACTTCATGGCGAATAACTTACGCAAACCAAAACCCCCTTATGTCGATGTCAATGGTGCATCAACAATCGATGACTATTGTGACTGTGTGGCCACCTTACCTTCTTGAATTTTTTCGACGTCGAACATAAGTGCATTAGATGCAATGTTAGCTACAAATTCTTAGTTTGGATCTCAAGTTCTTTTAGACATGAGGTTTCATAATTTCAAACAGACCCGACTTTATTGATAAGAGTCATGAAAAAAAAACAAATATAAACCATTCCCCAAAGTGAAATCAATTTAGACAGTAAAAGAAAATGAGTGGTACACAAAAAGTGATCAAGATGAAGGACCCTTTTTGGGAATGAGCATCTATTATCCTCCTCATGCCCGTTAAAAAATAAAGAGGTACTCATCCATCATGATGGGGGAAAATTAAGAGAACTCGACCAAGTTTTTTATAAGTGTTATGGCATATTTTTTGTCTCCCTTGAACATGGCACTTGTCTACATCATCTCAACTAATTGAATAATCTTCTTGTCTCTACGCCTTCTAAATCCCATGTTTCATCATCCTATTTTGATTCCTTCAAAAGAGAACCTATGGTTGTCATCCCATTTCATGTTTTTTCATGCTCTTTTGATTCTTTCTAAGAGATACATTGGTTTTCATCACATCATTACTTCCTCTATTACGGCCTCATTGAGTCAAAGCTTGCAGGTCATTCATGTGTCATGTAATGTTCAAAGGATGTTAACCTCTCCATTTTTTCATCCCTATGTTATTTTATTCTCTTCTATCTACCATCTCAAATCATTATCCTTTTTTTTTGTATCGATGATGGGGGAAACATCATGACCCTCCCTGAAACATCATGACCTTATCCAAGAACTAGACTTAGAAACTATTCAGTACCTTGGGACCTCCATGCCTAATGATAGGTTTCCTCATTTTCAATAGTGGGTTTACAACATTTACCTCTGACTGAAAGATTTTGTTGGGTGTTCAACTTCAGTTCATCTACTCACATTCGATGGAATTTACTTAGAGTATCTTGGGATTCATTGTCATCATTGGTGATTTCCCTCACACTTGTTAATGGTTCTTGGCATAGGGGCAAACCAGAGGTTCAATGCTACAACGCACCAACAAAACCATATCTATTGGCCCTTTCGGCAACACCTGCAAAGCAGATGAAGTCTCACCCAAGGTAGAGGCAGGGGTGGTTGCAAGACTCAGGTGTTTGCACCCTTATCTGGGACACATATCTGTGATTCTAACACTTAATAAATCACTTAGCACTATTGGTTCTTTAATATGCAGTCAATATCCACTTCGCTGATAACATAGGGCTTCACACCATTCATAGTCATCTAACATATTAAAGCACTTAGCATCGGTAAACTACATCAAATCTAACGGATCAGGAACTAAACCCATTCATGTGTATCATATATAGCATCCTACATATCATTAACACTTTAAGCATAAGAATACCTATTAAGTCATCTCATAGCACTTAGAAAAATGGGAACATAAACACATTGGACAAGCACAAAGCAACACAACACAGTATTTACGTGGTTCACCCCCACCCTGGGGATACGTCCGCCAATTCTTCTCATTTATTAGCATCTTCAGTCGGTTACAAGCACAGAGCCATCAAAAATCCTATCACGCATAGAACAAAAGATCTATGTAGCTCGCTAGATCCTTCTTCCTTGCGTTACAACACAAATCCTTTTCCAACTTCCTACGATGACTTTCACTTAGCCTTGCAAGTCTCATATAGGCACAAAGCACTTACAGACCTTACTTGCACTTAGCATACATCACATAGATGCCGATATATCCTCTATCTC